>VWPU01018717.1:0-17572 GCA_013398955.1 Callaeas wilsoni | reverse complement strand
TCCCGCGCAGCCCTCCCGCCGCCGGCCGCCGCCGCAGCTTCCCCCAGCCCGGCAGTGGCGGCGGGGAGGAGGACGAGGACGTGGGTGAGGGGGGCTCCGTCCTGCGCGTAACAAAGCGGCCGCTGCCATTTTGAGACACGGCCGGGCCCACGGCGGCAGCGGCGGCGGCGGCCGGGCCCTGCCCTTGCAGCGGGGGCGCGCCCTCACCTTCCCCGTAGTCCATGGCGGCGGCGGCGGGCGCTGCTGGCGGGAGGGTGGCGGCGGCTCCGGCGGCTCCCAATGGCGCCCTCCACCACAACGAGGCGAGGCGGGACCCGCGCGCTGCACGTACTGCCACGGCGCGCGGCGATTGGCTCGGCCGGCGCGTCACGTGACCGGGCCGGCCCGCAGGGAGCGCGGGCCCGGGCTCGCCGCGCAAAGCGGCGCGCGCGGGCCTGGGGAGGCCGGGTCACGCGGGAGGCTGCGCGGCGGCCATTTTGAGCCCTGGCAGCCGCCATTTTGTGTTCTGGCGTGGGGCCCTGTCATGCTTGAAGTAGCTGCAGGACGAGGAGTGGCGAGACATCCACACTTTCACCCTCCCACACAGGCCCAGCGGGCCCTGGTGAAGTGGCTCCGAAAACGCTCCCCTGAAGTCAGGCGGTGCCTGGCGGGACTGAGGGCTGGGTGGCATCCCTGCAGCTGCACAGCCCTGGGCATGAGGTGCCCTGTCCATGGACCCTGCCAGTTCCCAGTGTGGGCTGCTGCTGTGTTACACAAACCAAGTGGCTTTACGAAATAAACTGTTTGTTTAAGAAGTGCCCTCTGTGATGCCCCCTTTTGATGGGCCTAGCGACACCAGTTTACCTAAGGAAGACATTCTTTGCTGCATGGGTTATGAGACACTGGAGCAGGTTGCCCAGAGAAGCTGTGGATGCCCATTTTGGTGACACCACCCCTGGCAGTGTTCAAGGCCAGGCTGGATCAGGCCTTGAGCAACGTGGTCTAGTGGGAGGTGCTCCTGCTTCTGGGGCGCGGGGGGATAGTGTTGCGACTAGATGATCTTTAAGATCCCTTCCAACCCCCTAACATTCAGTGACTCAGTGATTCTATGAGGCATTAGTCCCCAGACAAAGTATTTTGTGTCTGTAACTGGCTGCACTGAAACACTCATAATGGCTGACGTTAAACACAGACTTCATTTGAGCTTAGTTCTAAGGTGACGCTGCGCTCCTCTATGCAGCCAAAAGATATGCAGAAACAGACTTTGCCCAGACACATGATGATGCAAAAAAAATCCTCAACGACCTGTGTGAAGATCACATGTGGAGTGTCATTCCTTAGAGTTTATTAATGTTTTATACAACCCTGAAAGAAACAAGAAGAGAGGAGGAAAAAAAGAAAAGAAGAAAAAAATATGAGATGGTAATGAGCAGATCTGGTACAGAAAACCTGGGAAAACGTCTCTGAGGACAGGCTGTGGGTGAACTTCTGGGCTGTATAAGTCGGCAAAGCCACTCTCCTGGGGTTTGATTTTGCCGAGGAATCAGGGCTTCCTTCAGTCTTGGGTGGCTGTAACAGTTTCTCGCCATCCGCAGAGTAAAACCTCCACTGCGGGCAAACATGATTTGACTCACGGAGGCGAAGAGGCCGAGATGAGGTTGCTCCCGAGCCCTGAGCCCGGCAGCGCACAGTTCCGCTCGCCGGGCTCCGGAGGGCAGCAGAGGCGAGCGCATGTGCCCCGGGCCGGGACAGCGCTGGTGGGCGGCATCGGCAGCACGTGCTGGCACGGTGCTTATCCCCCGCCCCGGGGAACCCTGCCCTCGGCGTTACCTCCGACTTCTTATCCAAGGACACCATATGCTTGGGCAGAGCGATGATTCCAAGGTCCAAATACCCCTCACAGACACCTCTCTGTGCCCCCATCCCTCTACACACGCAGACCAGACAAAATTTCTTGCACTGAACGTGAGATTCATACAGTAGACATTTTCCTGAATGTCCGGGGCTGCACATCTCCGGATGTGTCTCCTTTCATGGTGTGTGCGTTTGCAACACAGCAGCCTCTTTTCTGCAACCTTTTGTGCAGTAACGGTCCAGCACTGCACAGCCTGATCTGCTGACTCGTGCTTGTGAACAGGCACAAGGACCAGCATCCTGCTGCCCTGAAGGGGAAGCTCTGAAGGGAAGAAATCATGCAGAATAGATAGATTTGTGATCAGTGCAGCTAGTTGTTATTCAAAATAAACACAGAAGTTCAGGAAACCTGATTCATCTGAATCAATTGCCCCTAAGTCTATCAAAGGTGAATGTTTTAGCTGTTTCCCTGGCACAAAACCTGTTGAGAGACTCAACAACTGAAAGTCTCTGGTTGGCTATGTAACTGTACGGAAAATCACGCTATGAAAAGCCAGTGTCCATAAAGGAGACAGAGGAGTCGTGCTTTATTCGAAAAAAGGTAGAGTTAACTAAAACACAGGCCCGCAGAACTTCCGCTCCAGAGATTTCAGAGCGCGGAAGCCTCCTTTTATGCTAAACTCCCGGCCGCACGTGTCTCTCCTCCTTTCCCCATTGGCTGAGGTACCAGGAGGGTACAGCCTTCCCGAACCGCCTAGCACATATCCCCCTTGAACCTGGCGTTTTACACCGAACTTCGGGAAGTCAAGGATGTGCGGACCGGTGTGTCTCTTTCAGAAGCCAAGCCGTCTGGACTCTGTAGCAAACCTGCTGCTTGAAGTTAATAGAGACATTAAGACCCATTTCAAAGACGTTAACACCCATACCTTCAGCCATCGAATTGTTTGTAAAGACATTAGCACACATCCTCCCTATCAAAACTAAGGGGACTATTGTATAAAGGAGAGCAGAATTTATACTGAAGTGTCTGAGAGGGAAACTCTGAACAGGAGACTGTTAAAATGATATGCATTATTATGAGATGTTTAGGGGAAAGGCCGTAGACAAGGAAGGGACAACCAACAGTAGACCAGGGAAAACTAAAAAAATTGAGGTGCGTTGGAAAAGGGGAATAAAAAGGACTATTTGCAGGGAAGCAGGTCAGTATGTTTGTGTGCCTGAGCCCCATGGCTAATTGCCACTGTCTGTCCGATCTTTTCAAATTCTGTTTTTATCTATTTTTCATGTGATTTATTGTGTCCTGTGTTGTGTCCATGCATATGATCTGATAATGAACTCCAAGCCAGTTGCCTTGGTGAGTCTCGTGAGCCGTCTGGGAGACAAGTACTGGGAGACCCTTAAAGGTTTTATCCCTGTGCACACATCCTCAGAAGCAGGATCAGGCTATGCATGATCTAAAGATCCAGACTGAGAATGGGCAGAAGCAGGTCCAAGGCACCTAACACTCCTCATTCATAGCAAAATTATGCCAAAATACATATTTTTTGTGAATCTCTCCACTATTCTCCTAAAGTACATCTGTTCTGTGACTAATCCATCAGCAAATTTACTCATTAGAGTATACTAGACTACCAAGAGTCATAGGGTTAAGCCTCTATCGTTTGTCATGTTAAAAATCTGAATTCGAAAAGTCAGAAGCAGCCCCTGAAGAGATGAGTGATTGTTGAAATCAGCAGTTTCATATGGACTTCAGGAAGCTCTGAATTGGGCCCATGCACATCATATCAAGATTACTTAAAATTTGTATGCAACTCCTCAGTGTTCCTGTGAAAACTACTGCTGTCCTGTGTCTCCTTTCATGGTCTGAAGAAGTTATTGACAACAGAGGTGGTTGTTATGGGGACAGCCATCTCTCAAAGAAATGAGAGGATGTGACAAAGAGAACATCTGATTATGAAAAATTTGGGTTCATACAGAAGAGGAAGTATAGCCTGAAAACACACAGATTAATTTGGGCTTACTGTCCCAGAACCAGAAGGTCAAGGAGAAGAATCTGGATCTGAGGGCAGATCAAGACTACAGCAGGTATAACATACAATTTTTTGGATTCAATACAAACAGGTCAGCAAAAGCGTATTATTTTAGACTTAATTATGATCAATGGGGCACTGTTGGTTTCAGACATTTTAAAACAAAGGCTCCTTCTTTCCTCCCTGCAGGACTCCAAAAAGGAAAAAAATCTAAGCTAAGCACAGTAAAACAAAATGGAGACATAAAAAGAGAAGGGGAACAGACCAGCATTGTACTTCATTTGTTCTCAATGATCAAAACATGAATGTTTCAGTTCAGCGTAGAATCTCCCTGTGCAATCACATTCTGCTCTTGTATTCATGTTCTACTGCTTCCTTGGGTTTGTTTTCTCAGGGGATTTTTTTTGTAGATTCTTCAGAGCAGTACAGGGATAAGAGAACAATAAGTGATTTTTTCCAAGAACAAACAGCAGCACGGTAACTGTGAAATACAGTTCTTCTGCAGTTTGGTACTGTGACTACCCACACCCTCTCCTCCTCTTTCCAAGCACTGTGTTTTCCTCTACCCTTTCTTTTAAAGCATTGTCTAAAACCTGAAGAAATTCTGTAAAATAACTATTGATTGCTGCTAACAGTGGTTAGTAACCAGGTACCAACAATTGTGGAGGCCTAACAGTAACACAGTTTAATTGCAGTGGAGTTGATTTACATCTCACTGAAAATAAGGGAGAGGGTTCTTCTGGCCTTTGATGAAAGCTCTCTGTCTCTTAACCCTGTTCAGAGCAAGTGTGACTGATATAATGTTTAAACCTACAGGAGTACATCTCTCCAGCAGCACCTCTCTCCAGTGCCATTAAAACAGTGTTCACGGCAGGGCAATATACATATATATATATAAATATTTAACATGCATCTTCACTGACACTTGACATTTTCAGGAAGTAGCCTTCTTCACATTTTAGGATAATAGGGAGCAGGGTAGGAACATAAAAATTACACTGATTCTTTTTAGAACATGAAATCTAATCCCCTTTGTTTCTTCTTAGATATTAACATAGAAGCAGCTCCTTCCATCCCAGCTTCACACAAGAACCATGGTAACCATCCAGAACCACACTGATTTCAAGGCTCTTATGTCTGTCATCACGGCATAAATCAGAGCCATAATATGAGATTTCCAAAGCTCAAATATGGCCTCCGTGTTGAAAGGCAAGCATAAAAGACACTCTAAAATTCAGCAGGAGGGAGTAGAAACATCCTAATGCAGAAACTAATCATGTTATCCTTTTCTCCAGGGAAAAAAACACTTAGAATATACATTAAAAAATCAACAAAACTTAACAAACTTTTTTATGTAGCTCCTTTAGAGGAAAGACTAGAAGCCTTCATATGTGTCGTAGCACAGACCTGCTGGAGCCTCATCAGCATCCCAGCAGCAGCAGTGGGTACTTGTCGGAGACAATCATTGCTGTAACTCTTGGGCCACAGTAGAACACCAAAGTGAGGGTAATAGAACCCATTTCAGGTTTGGGGTTGGTTTTTGGCATGATTGCCAACAAGTTGGGAAGAGAGAGAGGATATTGGCTTCATTATGACACAGCCCTAGAGGACGAAGGATCCTTGCAGAACAACTTTCAAATTGTCAAATTATCAGTGAAGTGCTTTAGAATGCAAATACAAAAAAATAAGCAATTATGTTTATTGCTTTTTATATCTACAGCTTGCTTTTACTTTACACTCCTCGGAGGCCAGCTCTAGTTATTATCTAATCACGCAGAAAAGTGCTGCAAGAGGTGTGTGGGACTCTGGTTGGGCTCTTTGCCCTATAGCCTCCACACTGGGTGAGTCAGAGCTATGAAGGTGCCCTGAGCAGGGACAGAACTGAAGTTGTCATTGCTCTTTCCCTCTCAGTCAGTCCACTTCTGTGGAGCACTTCTTTCAGTTGCTTATTTCGTGCCCATTTGCTCCCATGTTAGAGATGCCTGTGCCATACCCCTTCCTAACTTTCTTTTTCCTTAAAAAGAAAAAAGCCAAACAAGACATAAGCTAACACAAACATACATATTCATCGCCAGTATTTTTCAACCCTTCTTTATAGGTAGTTCTGTATCAGAAAGAGCAAAAACCCAGTTCCTTTTCTTTCATGCTGCAGTAGGCTTGGATGTGGGTTTCCTATAGGAACTGTTCACAGAGGTACAAGACTGCCCATGCGCCTGTGCTTCCTTCCTCACAACTGCCGTGAAGTCACAGAGACTTTAAAAATACATTAAAAAAGAGGAGGGGGGAAACAAAAAAAGATTGAGTGTGTATATATATTTACACTTGCAGGCCATTTTCTGAGCCTTTGCTCTTGAGTTTTATTCTTGCACTTTTCGGTGTGACTGAGCAGTATTTTTTCTCAATTTATAGTTTTTGTTACTTCAGGCTCAAGTTTTCATGCTCTCTTGAGTCAGACTGCAGAGGGGTACAGCAGACACTGTTACAAGACTTGTGATAGAATCACCAGAAAGTCAGCATATGATTTGACATAACATTTCACTTTTTTTTTTCTGTGTTTCCAAAGTAGTTCATGCCAGGAACAATTTCCATATGGCCCAATGCATCCTGCTATGAGAGTGCTCAGCATTTTTTCCCTTAAATTGTGTTATGTTGGTGGGTATTACTGAAGTAATTACTTATCTAGAAGGATTTTTCTCATAGTGCAGGAAGAGAAAATTGCCCTGTGTTTTTGCTGGGTTTATGATACAGTGTGTACATCACAGAACACAGTCAAACTTTCATGTAACAGTTTATTTCCAGGTTACTGACATTTTATAGGGATCTGCTGCATAGTTTTATGAAAACAAGGTACATATGCAAAACCCTTTTAAAAGTAAGAGAAGAAAACAGCTACAGCTTCTTTCTCACACTGCATTCATGCTTACTTCCCATGCACTTCAAGGATGACAGAAGTTTCAGCAAACCCTTTACTGTTCAAGGCTCATAAAACTTACATATGCTGCACATTTCTGAATCAGATTTTTGTATGTAGTGCAACATGAAAATTTAATGCTGAAAATAATGATTCTCTGTGCTTCCCATTTGTTTTGCTTTGAATTAATCTACAATGAGGAGGCTCACATACAAATATTGCGGTTTCTGTAAAATATGATGATTAAACACTCTGTTAGATCAATAATTGTGCTGGAAACTCACTTTGGAGCCTTGGGCTGGAGACAGGATAGGTTTATTCACTGCAAAAGGTGGCTGCTGTGCCACCCTCCATGAGTCAGCAGCCAGGGCAGCAGCTCTCTGGGTGTCGTGGATATGAGTGCCTTGGCACTGATGGAGGTCTCACGTTCCCCCAGCTCCTCCCTGGGAAAGAAACTTCTCTTTATGGTCTGAAAATGACTTGTGCCCTGGTAACTCTGCCTGCTCTGCTCTGCAGTACAGCTCTGCCTGCCAGGAGACAGCTGCTTCTGCTGAGGCCATAGCAGCTCATCCAGAAAATGATAGAAAGCATCTGCTCATTAGCAAGCTTTTCCTTCCTCCTCCTCTTGCACTGCACTTGTTACTCTGGGTCTCAAGTCCTGGCATGAGTGTAGAGATGCTCTACAGAGCCTGAACATATTCATCAGTATGACTATCACAGTATCTGTCAACATTTCCTCCACAATATTTGAGAGGACTTTGAAAACAGTGCTGGCTGCCTCTCAAAAATCCTTGTGAAACATGGATTTCACTGAGCTCTGTGCTCCAGGGTCATATATTTGTTGGGCATGTGGTTCCAGTGAGCTTCATCATCTGTGGTCCCAATCCAGAAACACTTTAAGTGCAGATAACCTCATCTAACCACAACTATAGATCTTAATGTGGACGCACAACATGGTTTTTCTGCACTGGTGCACAACTTCCCTCTTTTTGAGGGCTTTAAAAAATCTCATTCTTTCATCCAGTTTCTGTGCACTCACACAAACAGCTGAAGCAGCACTCCTGAAGGGAATTTCTGAGAGAGGGCAGGAGTGAGCATTGTGATGATGGGGGATTCAAAGGCAGTTCTTCTCACCTATTTTTGCTACCAAGGGACATGTACTGCTAGGTTAATGGATTCACCCCTTTCACTGCTGAGATTCCCCTGCACAAATCCCAGAAGTATTTTAGGTAGCTCTGGGAGGGAACTGTGAAGATTTGTATTTTAACCTTCTAAGTGGTGTATGTCAAGTGTTCTGTGACAGAAAGGTCAAATCAGGATTCAAACAAAAAAGAAATACATACACTTGCCCCTCCTGTCAACAATTCCCACCCAGCCCAGTTGTCTCCAGACTTGGGCACTGGTGAACTGGTTTTGTTATGGGCTCTGAACCAGATCTAACCTTCGGCTGAGATACACCTCTCTTCCTTTTTCTTTCTCCCTTCACAGTTATGACTCCAGCAACTACAGGCAAACTAACAGAGAGCTACCGGGTGAGGGATATCTACTCATGTATTTTTCTGTGAGAGGCAATAATCAAATGCAAACATATACATCTAACATAATGTTAGGCCCAGAGACCCAGAACACCAGGATTAGTGCTCCACGAAGCAATGGGCTTGCCTTGCCTCCTGCAGCATTCCTGCACACAAAATACCAGGCTTTGGAAATGTATATACCGTGGGCAAAGCCTCACACTGGCTCCAAGCGCTCTGGTTGCTCAGCTCACACCCACAAGCACAGGTCACTTCAGGCTCCACGTGGGTCAGAGTCCATGTGGGAGTTGGCTGCCCCAGGAACAGATGCAGGCTAGACTGGCTGTAGCTTTATCCTTGTATTAAGTTCAAGGAATTTTTCCTGCATTGCGCTTGTTCAGTGGAATTTGTATGCAGAGCCAAAGACTGCTCCACAGCCACCTCAGAAAAGTGTGATTCATCAGATGGCATTTGAAACGGGCCATCCCAGTGTCTGTCCCCTGGAAAACCCCTGGCTGTACCAGCAAAATTCTCTGGTGGCAGTGCTTCTAGAGGTGGAATCCTGTTCCCGTGGGCATTCCTAGCAGACACCCATACACTTATATTGTCTTTGCAGTGTATTACTAACAAACACTTATAATTTACTCATCTAGAACGGGCTTTCAGTATTACAGAAAAAAAAAAATGGTTTCTGTGTTATTTCTGGAAGCTTATATAATTTTTTCCACTTTCTCCTTTCCTCTGGGCACCACCTCCCTTTGCATAATTTCATTAAGATGTATAAATTCTCCAAGATATATACCAGGGGAAGGAGAGCAAATGCAGCAATAGCAGAAAAAACACTGAAATATCACTTTCCATCCAAGTTACGCAAAAAAAAATTGCAAAATTCCTTGGCACCAGAAGCATGGGAAATCAGAGCTACCTACTAGCCGGTGAAGGTGGGGTTCCTTTGCACAGTCAGGGTTGTGCCAGCAACAGTAGGAGAGGTATTTTTACAGACATTTGAAGTAGAAAGTCTCAAGACCCTTTGCTGACATCCATGCCACTGCTGGTCAAACCACTAAAAGGCAGCAGCACTGGAACTGTGCTGTGCTCATACCCTGCCTTATCGCGTAAGTTCAGCTCAAGTCAAAACGTCAGAGATCTCCATGTATTTTTTTAAAACACAGAAACCAAATCAACCTGCTGTTAAAATGTGGGATACCTAGGAGATCAACTGTAGGATGTGAGGTTTTGAATTAAAACTTCGTGTTTTCTTTGCCTGAAGATCTAAATAAGAATAGGGAAAAAGAAAATTAAAGTTGTTTATGAAGTCCTATAGCCCTGTCAGGTCTGATTCCTTCAGCAAATTAAAGAAATTTCTAAGCTGACCACAACCAAGGTAGTTCCCATCTGCCCAGGATTCCTCCAGCCTAATGAGGGCTGTGCCAGAGCAATTGTCTCTCCACAAACTTTCACCAGCTCCCTCCTGAAAGAAGACATACAAGCTGTTCATTTAAAGCTACTTCCCAGATGCTCTAAGTCACAAGAAAAGCAAAGCTATATATCAGCAAAGGTGGATACAGCACTGTCAATTCTAGCTCTTGGATTAGATCGATCCGCTCACCATTCATGGGAAATGAAAATGAATTGATGGTCTTGGATCTTTTCCCAGCAGGCTAGTGTCTGCTGTTCCGTGCCACCAGAGTGAATATCACCATCTGGCTCTCCTCTTCAGCAAAACACACAGACCAGAGAAAAGGAGTGACCTCCCTCCTCAGCTCCCTGTGTAGTTCTGGATCCGGGTGCCAGGGCAGGGCTGACCAGCCAGGCGCTCACTGCTGTTTCCCTGGCTGAGCCAGATCAGCAGACAGGGGGACAACATAAAGATTGGACTTCCTTTTCAGCCATGAGCATGTTTCTTTACCTGTAACTCATGTCTTTGAAAGTATTTATCCCCAAATGGCATCTGAAGATCCACATTCTATACAGTGTTGGTATTCTCTCTTGGTATGCCTGGAACACTGAAAATCAATAAAATAAAGGCAGTTTCACTTGCAGGAGTTTGAAGCCATGGTGTTTGCCCAATAAACATCCCATACACAGTGCTTTACTATTAAAGAGAACTGCACCAAAGTAAAAATATTGCAGGTACGAATCCTGATCCTAGAGCTCGTAAAAAGATACTTACAGAAGCTGAAGGACTGGGTTGTGCAACCCTTGCAGCATTGAGCACTTACCTGAGCACAACCAGCCCATTGAGAAGGCCTGGCACAGAAATGTTCCCTACAATTCTGTGGTTTCAATAAAACAGCAAATTAGTTAATGAAGGATGGCAGCATCTCCAAAATGGCCCTGAATTTTAGAGAGTGGGGTTTTTTCCTGATGAAGTTAGCATAAATCTACAATAACATCCTTTCAGGAAGAAAATGGTCCCCACATACTAATAGGGCGATGCAGGAGAATGGTTCCTTTAGATCAGTAGAAATTTCGCACTAGATTTTCTTAGCGAGGAAGGATTTAGCCAGAATTTTTCCTGTTCCAAATTGGCAGCAAAAAAGAAGAAACCAAAACAAAACCCAATCCACAGGGAAGAGAAAATAAAGACTGCAGATATTGTTGTCAAACTTTTAGCAGGTTGAAATCAGAGCTGCCATGCCCAGTGGCTCAAGTCTGCAGTTTTCAAAAGAGGCATCTGGAAAAAAAGAAGTTTCAGTTACTTTTGAATGTGAAGCCAAAGGAATTCAGAACAAACATTCTGGTAAAAGAAGAAAGTCCTTTAAGAGGGGTTAGGGCAGGAACAGTTCACCTCTACCCCAGTTAGTGATGAAGCTCTGCGAAACAACCCAGGTTTTTTAGAGGATTGTTTCACTGGAGCTCATTTAACCATATGCTTTGTATGACAGAGCTTCAGGAGGTGAGCAGTGAAGAGGCAGAACAGTCAGCACATTGAACTGCAGGATTTCTTTGCTTTCTGTGATGTGTTAGGACCAGTTCCAAACTCCTCATAATCACTGCATTAATCTCATGAGCTGTGCCTCACTTCAACCCTGCAACATTAGAAGCAGGAAATTTCCATCCCCCTGGCCTTTGACAGCCACTTAGCCACTGCCTTTGTGCAAAACCTCATAGAAGGAAACAAGAGCTGCATCTCCAAATGTCGTGACTGCTCCAGGATACAGTAAGAGTCTCTGTCTGCTCAGTCTGAAAAACAGTTTGCATTTATAAGTCAGCTCCAAAGAGCTCCAAAACAGTTGGCTCATTCTGCCCCAAAAGCAGCACACCCCTCAGCAACACCCAACATGCAGGTGAGGTGGAGGAGCCCCATCTGGGCCCTTTCGTGGACAGTGCTCTGGAGAGACAAAGAAGTATCTATCAAAGGCTGTGGCTTACACCAAGGAGTAAAGCTTCTTCCCTCTGAGCAGATGATGCCTGTGTGCCCAGACGAGACCGCTGGCTGGTCTGGAAAAAGCAAAATAAATATGTGCTCTGAAAGATGGACAAAAATGAGACAGAGAAGGATAGGGAATTTAGCTTTTCTGTCACAGAAAGTTATCCCAAGCAGCCTGTAATGAAGGTGTCATAATGGAGGAATTGAAGCCATGCCAGAGGCTGGCAGCCATCCTGTGTACTCTGCAGCATTAGCACGTTGTAGTTGTGGTGCCTCCTGATGGGAGGATGCTCTCCACCAGGGCATTTTGAGGGAGAACCTCCCTTCCTGACAGCAGCCAAAGGAGGTGCTGCAGATCATAGGAAAATCAGGGCAAAAGTCAGGGCCATGCCACAGCAGAGGTAGTTTCCATGTATTTGCTCATCTTCCCTGGACTTCTCTCCCATGAACTTCCTTTGCATCCTCTTGAGACTAAGAAAACTCATCATCCCCAATATCCCATAGCAAGGTGCTTCACAGCAGTCAATCTCCTAAACAGCACCACAGCAAAATACTTTTGTACTAAAATGAGTGTTTAGAGTTGGTTTTCTTCCCCAAAATGTGTGATTCACAGTTACTGACAGGAACAGAGACACCCCTGCAGGCAGTCGGGCTGCTGAGGGCCAATGATCTTGGGGCTCAGGGCATTTTTAACCCAAGTCCTTGTAAACGGCCCAGCCCCACTACACATCACAGCATGGGAAATCCATCCCAGGCACCCACCTGCTCCACTCTCATACACTGAGGAGCAGCAGCTCACACTGAGGCCCATTAGCTGTTAACCACTGGAAATGCTGTGGCCAGCAGGATAACAAGTGGAGAACTAGCATCTACACACTTTTTCCCACATCACACAGGACTGACGTAGTTTTATAAGATCCAGTGCCTAGTTCAGTTTGCATCTGTCCATTCATCCTTTAAGCTTCTTTGCACTCAAGCCTTGCACAGAGCTAATCACACCACCACCATTTTGCTAATAATAGCAGCAGCCCTTCAGGCTGTCAGGAGCACTGATTGCTGCCTAACAAAACCACAGCGATGCTACATCTCTGAGGTCTCCTCCATTACCAGCCCCTTCTCAGTCTGATGAGGAGAGAGCCGCAGAATGTAAAGCTAAAATGTTCATTTTTGGACCCTTAGAGCCCCAACCAGGCTGTTCAGTGTTTCACAACCCATGCTGTCTGCTGTGAGCTCCTCTGGGGCACTCAGCAATTAGAAGCCCTGTAAAGAATGTTAAAAGCATTCAATTAAACGAATATATTCAGAGTCAAAGATGTTGCTAAGGATGATCAATGCAAGAACAAACATAAACAAAGCTCCACAGGCACAAGGACCTGTACATAGGGCAGTAACCCTGCCTGCCTTCCTCTGAAATTACCTATCACAGTGAGTATAATTCTTCTGTGGGGCAACTCCTTTGGAGACACCCTGGCTGGGAGCGCACCTGCTGTTCTGGGATGGACATTGCCGAGATTCACTTGACTTCCTGGCAGGGAGGAGAAAGGCAGGTTTCAAATCATGGTGTAGCTGCTGTCTACATTATTATTTTACAGTCTCTTAATTACTTCAGAAAAACGGTTTAATTAAGACCTCTTCTCCAGAGTTCTAGTTCAAAACTGCAGCCTGTCAGCTTTACTGGTCCTAAACAGAAAGAAGAGGAGGTCCCTGAGAGAAGACACGCTAAAGCTCCTTTGTGCAATGCCTGTGTGGACTCCTGGAGCTGACCTCTGTCTTGCAGACATGACACTGAATCACTGGGGTTTCAGACTAGCAGCACCTGGGGAAAACACCCTGCTCTATGTGAAGGCTGAAATTTGCAGTGAGAGGAACATGCACTCAGCCATAAATAGCTCTGAAGGTTTGAGGAACATTCCCAAGTACTATTATTCATCCACACAAGTGCTGACTCGCAGGGACAGCGCCACCACACACACACTCAATTTTAAAGCCAATTTACTTAACTAGATTTTGGTACAAAGACAGCTAGAAACCTGCCTCATTCTCCTGGGTCAGATCATGCTGGCATTTTCTTAGGTCTCAAATACACAAACTGATACTGACAGTGAGCAATTTACAACCCAGCTGGCCTTTGCCTTTTGTTAAGCACATTTCACAATTTCAATAGCTTAAAACCTGAGGCCCTGAAACGCACCTGATTTCCAGCTCTGTTGTGCCTTAGAGCCCTACAGACCTGGGTACATACTCAGTCTCCACTTGCCAGCATTTTACATCCATAGGACATTCTTGCAGCTACAGTGTGGGAAGAACTCCACAACAAAACTCTCATGATAGGTAATAGCCTGGAGGGCTTGGAGACCAACCACCACCTTCAGATGTATCCCCTGGACCTCAGAGAAGCCAAACAGCAAACGAGGGCAGCAGTCACCTGCCCCTGTGCAGCATCCTGCCACTGCCCTGACCAACCCCACCAAAGGCACCTTGCAAAATGGCCCTGAATTCCCTTTCTGTAGAGGGCACCAGGAAGTCATGTGGCCAGATGGAGGACTGGGCAAAGCAGACACTCTTGCCCCTAGGGAGTTTCCTCCTGGCTGTGTGTCCATCCTCAGGGTCAGGGCTCTACACTGGGAGGCCTCAGCCCCCATCCCACATCCCATTACAGACACCACTAGTTCTATCAAACTTGGTAAACTGAGAGGATTGAGGAGAGAAACAGGAGTTTCAAACCACACCCAAACAAGAAAGAAAGACTGAAGGAAGAGGTTTAAACCAGAGGAGAGAAAAATAAGAAGGGTGGAGGAGAAGCACTCACTGCAGAAGAGGCTGTGACAATCATCAGGTGTTCTCTGCATCCTCTTTGAACAGGGTTAGAAACACAACCCAACTTCCAACAAAAATATGGGAGGCTCTTCAGACACAAAACTGCAGGAGCCATGGAGGTGCCTATGGGAACTGGAATTTAAGGATGTTACGGCAATTCTTTCCTTGGAGGGCTGCAGGAGGAACGTGGTTCCCCCCAGCTGTGTGAGCTGGAAGTGGACAGGATCCTGCCTGCCCCAGCACTTTGATGCAGCAGCCCTGGAGTGGGAGGCTGGGAGCTGGGAGGGAGCTTCAAGCCCTGCTGTGCTGGCAGAGCTCTACCCCACCCGGGTATCACCTCCAGCCGGAGGAGGACAATCGCTTCACGGGAGGAAACTGCAGCTCCCAGATTAGACCGTGGCACTTGACAGTGCCGGGGTTTCCCTGCAGTGCGCTGCCGAGCACTGCAGCAGGGCAGAGGTGCAGCTCCTGGTAGGGCCCTGCTGGGATCAGTGCCAAAATGAGCTTATCACGGATACTTGCACGGGAGCAGGAGGGGAAGGAGCGCATGAAAGCAGCCAGCTGCACAGGCCCTGCTCTGAGAGACATAGGAGACGGATGTCAAGAAAGAAAACAGAAAAAAAAAGAAAAAGGCAAAGTCACACAGTTCTCTAAGAATTTGAATTTGAGTCTAGGCAAGAGCACCTGTAACTTGCATTCCAGATTTTACACTATCTTTCTAAAACTTCTGAAATTTCAAGCCAGAGGTGGGGGCTCTACCTCCTCTCAGGACCATTTATTCCCTTTTTTTCCTACTCATTCTGCATTTCCTCCTATTATCACAATCCCCATCTTTCAGAAACATCGCATGTTTCATTCAACAGTATTCCCTTTATTCTGTGGTTAAGGGCACACTCTTTTTTGTATGGCATCTCCCACAGATGCCTCAGGAGAAGTGAGGTAAATCTGGCTTCCCCAGAAGAGCGGGCCCTCCATGGGGTGCTGGCAACAGCCCCAACTCCCAGACCTTCTCCCACCTCAGCTCTGCCAGAGCACCTCCAGCAACACCCTCTGGGGTAAGCCAGCCTGCCCCAGGCCAGCAACGTTGGCTCCAGAGTTGCTGCAGCATGGTGTTAGGGAAAATAGTCTTAAAATGCATTTTTACAAACCATGTGAAGCAGCAAAAATACCCAGAACTGGTTAGCAGAAGAGCAACATGTTCGTGCATTTTTCCTAATGGTCTACGCAACCCAGTCCTAACTTGAAATTTTATTTTTTATGGGCACAGCATGTTCATTTTATGGGAACAGACCTGCTCTGTGTTGGAAGACTTCCTGCAAGCAACTGTGGTGTTAATTTAGAAGATGGCTTTCTTCCCAAACAGTCATCATTAAACCAATAACCCTGTGTTACCTCCAGCTTCAAGGGGCCATGTGCTGTTGGAGGCAAGACAGAACAAAGGTCCCAGCAATAGTAATTGCCAAAGGTCTTAGGGGCTGTTCTCTTCAGGGAAGGGAGAGAAATGCAGCCTGGCCAAACTCCAGGCTGTGCGGTTTTAAAGATCCTCACTTGAGTTGTATTGTGTTGATGTGCAGCATTACAGAGCTGCCACTTCTGCACCCATGCCTGGCTGAGTTACAGGAACTATTTTCAGCATCTCAGCCAGAAACGACATCCCTCATGACTTTTATCGTGGAATGAGTGCGTGTTTGTAATCAGCTCAGAAAATCTGTTTCTGAGCTTAATTCTAAAGCCTCATCTTTGCTACAGAAACAACTGTACTCAGTGACACAGCGTACCCTCCCTTGAGCAGCATGGGGAATGATTTGCTGTCCTGGGAAATTGGTCACAGCATAAACCCACAGGGTTTTGCAATGTCAATGTTTGATGCCTTTGGTTTAAGTGCTGAACACACTGTATAAGCACGAGTGGACAGCCTGAATTGGGAACCCTTCCCTAGTGCTGAAATGCCAACCATTTGGGTAACGCTGTAAGCTAATCATTAGTTTGTGCAGTAATTTTATCAATTCACAGAGAGAGGCAAGGGATTAATGCCAGCGTCAAAATCACTACAGAATTCATCTCAAATATTTCAATTTTGGTAATCTTAAGGATCAACTTGCATGTTCCTACAGCAAACTTGCTCAAGAAGCTTTTTATTTAAATGCCTTCATAAAGTGTCTTTCTGAAGAAACAAAGCACCCAGGCTTTGCAAGGGCAAGGATACCAGTCTCCACCTAAGACAAGGCAGACCGGTCATGGATGCACTGCGCTGTGGCTGGCCCTGCTGTCACTGGAGAACACATCTGTTTGCGCTGCATCTGTACCTGAACTGATGCAAGCTGTCCCTCAGGGCTTTTTTCAAAAGAATCCTAAACTTCAGTCCTCCCAAGCTGCTCAGGATGCAACATATCTACATAGCAGTCTGTTCGTACTTTTGCAAGCAAATAGGTCAATATATTTCTAATCATTTGGTTTGGCTTAAACACAGCATCAGCAGTTGTCTTGCTGTGTTTCTTCAACATGGAGATGATTAAGTAAACAGCTTGCCTAGAGAGGCTGGAGTTTCCATTGCTGTCTAACCCATTCTAATACTGACAAACATCTGGCAGTAATGAGTTAGGGAACCTTATTTCTGCATGAGGCAGGGTGACAGGCTTAAAGACATTTCGAGGTATCTTCTAGTCCCGCCCAGACAGATGATGATTTGCTGTCTAAATCAAACAGTGCTGGGATCACACATTAGAAACGCATTGACAGGGCTCTGCCATGCAGCTAATGATGAGACTGCCTCTGCCTCTTGAATCTTTCTACATGGCATAATTTCTGCGTGATTTGTGTTTTTCACAATCATTCAGGCATTTTACCTCCCTTAAAGAATCCACAGCTTATAGACAGGAAATGTAAGTGTTTTCAATATCCTTTACCTGAGGCGAGAAGGTTGTGCCAAACCTTAAAGTAGGTCTCAAGTGACAAGTTAAGCCTCCCTCCTTGCTTTGGACTGAAAAGCAGTGCCATGCTCCACAGTGGCTTTGAGGCCAGTTGTTGCACAGAAACAATCCCATCACACTGGGTAACAGCTGCCCAGATAAGCTCCCCTCAGCCGCTGCCACTG
>VWPU01018716.1:0-123165 GCA_013398955.1 Callaeas wilsoni | reverse complement strand
GGGCGGCCGTACCCAGGCCCGGGGAATAGGGGCGAGGGTCGGCGGTTCTGGCGGCCGCCGGGCTCCTCGGGCTGTGGGCGGCCGGGCCGCAAAAGCGGCGACTTGCGCTCGGCCTCTGGGTTCCCGCAGGTCCCCGGCCGGTGACGCGCACCTGGCGCGGTGCGCCGCGGGCCAGCCTCCCCTCGCCTCCGCTCCGCGGGCACGGACCCGCGTCCCCGGGGCACGGCGGCGGGCGCTGCGTCGCCGCTTCCCGGCCTTCTCCCCCAGAGTACAGCGCTTACCGGGAAAAATGGTCTCTTGGCAGGGTCAGCAGTTTGTGTCATAGTTCATCTCTTGGTGAACTGATAATTACCTGATATTTTCTTAAAACTCGATCGTAAGCGTTTGTGGGGAAGCTCCAGGAAGGTCTGAAATGACAAAAGTTTTTGAGAATCCCGCCCCCAGGGTCTTTATAGTTTTCACGTCTGTTCGATCATAATGGTGATTTATTTTTCATACGGCAATACTCTCTGAGCGTTACTCAACATTCTCAGTGGTTCTTTTTTCATAACCAGTATTCACATGTGAGCTCAAGACAGCAGTCAAGCCCTTTGCAGTCTCCTATCAAGAACAAATGAACGTCTTACAATAATAATTTTGGCCATAAATGGGGAAATTTTAGCTATGTATTGTGCATTACAAACATGGTACTGTAGAGAAGATAACGCGGAGAGAAGCTGTGTGATCTTGGGTTTTCATTTATTTACTACCAATCTGTGAAGAAATAATTGAGCAGTAGAATAATTCCCCATCCTGAACTACTGCTTAGTTTGGTTGTGTAACTAACAGGAGGAACATTGCATGGGATGTATTTTAGCAGATGCCAGTAACTTGCCCATTGAAATAGTGTCCATGCTGTCTTTCCTGCACCTTTTTTTGTAGGCTTGAAGTAAAATGGAATTTCAAGCATTCAGATTTTGGCTCAAATTGCATTAATCTCAGAAAATATTTTAGCTGATGTTGAAGAAAATAGTGCTGTACCTGAATTAATAAGGATGAAGAAGTGGGCTTGCTTGCCAGCGTGTCTGGAGATCAGTATATAGTTAATTTTACTTTGGTATTTGGTTGTATCACTGTGATGTCATTAGACTAATTGGGAAAACCTTGATTGACTGTTCTTTTCTATCTCTTGGATGAAGGTATAGTACTTGTGAAGCTCAGCTTGGGTGGAGTTCATATGGATCATTACTGTTGTTAGGTTTTCACAGAAGTTGCCCTAAACCACCTTGTGTTGAAAAAATTTTCCAGTATTTATTTTTCTTGAGCAGACATTGCTACAAAATGCAGAGATTTTGTTGGTTTTTTTTTTTCTTGTTGTTCTTGGGTATTGGTGACTGGAAAGAGAAATGAGCTTTTTCACAGGGTGAGTAACATGCACTGTGGACGTGTCTCTGTACATTTAGCCCTGGATTGTGTTGGCTCAGGGCATTGCAGAGTGCATGTTTATGCTCTAATGTAGAGGCCAGGTGAAGGATACTCAAGTTTACTGCTTCTGGACTTGGCTAATTCATACTGAGCTGAGCTTCCTACTCTTAGAAATAGCCTCCACATTTGATTTCCAAGGGTTCTGATTGACAGTTGTGGCATTGTGCTAGGTGTAGAGTTCTGCATATGGGTAGGGTTGAACGAGAACTTTTGGAGGACCAGCTGATGAGTTTTTTCATATCAGCTTCCCAGTTGGTATCTTCAAGTGTACATCCAAATGGAAGGCTGGTGCGTGTTGGTAAAAGGGACTATCTCAAGCACATTTGAAAAATTCTGTATTTTTTTTCTCAATTTTACGAGGTGAAAAGTAAAGTGAAAAAGAAGTCCTGCAACAGACTATGCAAGGACTTTTCTTAAAGAAGGTGACTTTTCTCTGTGTGAGCTTTAACAGATCCTGGTGCACCAAAGCTTTGCATGGGTGAGGTAATCCCAGCAGTGTTGTAACCTAGTTCCTAGAAAAGAGCTTGAACACAGTTCTAGGAATTTTATGTAGCTCATTTTGAATCTTTCTAACATGCCTAATTTCTGTGAAACCAGATGTATGGTTGATATGTCCTTTATATGCCCTGGCCTTTCTAAACAAGACATTTTATACTTACATATTGCTCAAAGATGAATCTGCAATTCAAGGTTAGGAAAAAAGAGTAAAGTATAATAAGTGAAACAGTTTGTACCTTGCTTTGCTTTCACTCAGGTTCTTTGAGACAGAGGTAGAAGTTTAACCATGGTTAAATGTTTTTAGGTAAATGCGTGGTACAGGTGGTTAGGAAAGATAACAGAAAACAACTGTGTTTTCCAGTGTGGGAGCTGTTGTTTTTATTTTTTCTGTCTTTACTTTGCTGCTGTGTCTCAAGCTTTAAAGTGTATTTGGAAATCTGTGGAGCAGGGAGAGCTCTCATTTAACTTCATGGTCCTGATCAATGGACTTAGATGATCCAATACCACAGGGTGCTGTGGTATTGAAAGAGAAGCTTATATGTTGTTATGTAACATATATTTTACAGTAAAACTTATTTACTTGAGACAAAGGTGATATGTTGCTCCTTTTTTTTTTTTAATACTATTACTAATTATCCTGGAGAAAATGGCGTATTTCCTGCTTCCTTCATCTATAAAAGAATTAGAAACCATGTGGAGTGACAGGAAGCCAAGAACTGCAGGTAGCCAAGGATCGTGATGTAGGTTTGCACATCACTCGGTACCTGGTGATGTGCAGCCTCCTACTAGGACTTTCTTAAGCTACGTAGAACTTCATAGAATAAATATTTATCGTATTTCCAGTGATACATTAAAGACAAATTTGTCCCATGAGTGGAAATATTAAAAAAAGCAAACACCTGTGTAACTTCATTTTAGGAGGACGTTTTGGAGTACACACATTAACCTGTGTGTAAAATTAGCACGGTCTGCAAACACGCAGCAGTTTAAGAACTGTTAAATTAACAATTGACTTTCATAGAAAATGCATCTAACATACTGTCAGAATTGGACGGAATAAGCCAGGTTTTCTTTTCTTAACCTTGCACAGCAGCATAATGGCATTAAACACATCACACCCTGCTACAGTGAAGCAGTGACTTTAGGCTGTCACGGCTGAGGTTTTAAGGGATCTTTGAGTGCTGTCTCAGCAAGTCTTGTTTCAGTAAATAATTCTCTTCAGTGGATACCAAAACGAAAAAGAGAAAGAGATGACATATTATCTAAACTGCCTTTCTTTTGATATAAATTGAAAAAGTGAAAAAATATTTTTATTATTTATTAGCTCTAAATGTCTCTTGCTTAAGTTCTCTGTAACATAGAATTAGTATTGCTATTTTCTATATTAGAAATTGCACTGCTTCTGTAGTGGCACTTCAAAAGTTTTCATTACCATGTTCATGTGAGATTTTTTTCAATGAACCCTTTGTCATCTTTGAAAGTATCATAAAACGTTTTATAAGATGAAGTTTGACAGCATGTATGTGTAAGGCCATTTTCTTGCAAATGTGTGTATCTGGGAACATTTTATATACAAAAAGAGTGAATTCCTAATGAATTTAAAAACTGATCACCTCTATCTTTAATGTCTCTAGTCATTAGAGTCCACTTTAGGTGACAGACTCCCTTTCTGTGACGTAGAAACTGAATTCATATTTAGCTTGTATGGAAAGACTCTAGGAAACAGTCTAACATTTTATCTTTGTGATAATCTATGTGCAGTTAGCTGTTTTTGATGGTTTTTTGTGTTCTGTGCTGTCTTTGCTCTCTTTTAGCTATTCCTAATTTTCAGTTATAATCAAAGGGTCAGATCAGTTTACTCTGGATTTTATATATGGATTTATGGGGTTACAGCCGGCAGAGGTGAGATGCTGAGGTTTTTTTCTCTTAAATTGAGGCCCTTTTGACAGCAGAGTTGCCAGGGTTAGAGGCAGCAACCGCAGCAGCCAGCTATGACACCTGTGCCTCTGCCTGCACCCGCCAGATGAGAGTGTACAGAATTGGGCTGTGGGCAAAGATTTGGTGTTTGTAACAGAGAGTCAATATACGAATGAGCTCTGGAAATGTAATGGCTGCGGGGTCCCTGAGTGACTGATGTGGTAGCAGCTATGTCCCAAGCTGACATTTTGGAGTTTGCAATTTCTGTCTGCCCAAAAGTGGTAATTTCCTTAATTTCATCAGGTGCTTTTAGATATCAAGGACTTAAAATCGATGATCCAATTCATCAGTGGAAGTGTAGGTAACTATAGGAGGGATACTTCATATCTGGTTGCTCAGGCCGAATGAACTGGCACCTTACTGGACACAAAAATAAAACTCAGGTTGTGTCTCTTGGCTTGCAGTAGACTTCTTGCATGGTTTTAGGCAACAGCAAACATTGTCCCAAGTTGCTCTGTGCCTTAGAACTTGTAACGTTTTGATTTACACGTGCCAAGCTTGCCAATTTAGAAAAACCCAAGTCTAAAACAAATGTATCAATTACTCAGCACCAGCCTATATGTGACAGGAGAAAGTGTAATTAAACTTAGACATTTCATTACTTTGTTTTTTTCTTCTAAGATCCCTTATTGCTGCTTCCCAGCCTTGTATTGTGTCTCCACCACGTTATTATTGTCTGATTCTTCTGATAGATTTCTTAGTAAAAAATGCGTTGTTTGACAACATTGTAAAAAGCCGTGTGTAATTTTACTGCAGTTCTTAGTGTTTTCTTTCTTCTACCTTTTACGTGAAATTCAGTATTTCTAAAATTAATAAATCTGTCATTCATCAGCTGATGTTCTATTCTTTGTCCTACAGGTTTTTTTCTGTTGCTGTAAATGTTGTACTTGTGTGATGAATGTAGATGTACCTTCTGTTAATACGTAATTCAGACACTATTCCATTTGGAATCACACTGGAATGAAGGCATTGATAATTTCCAAGTAAATGAGTGGGTGGAAATCAGACAGCTTATTTATTTTTAGGCGTTTAGCTTGTCAGCTTTTGTGAATGTTTGTGTTCGCTCACATTCTTGCCGTCTAACGTTGAATTTCCAGGGACCGTCATATGCCTAGAACCATTTAACTTTGCCCATGTGTATGAAATGTAACCCTGTGGTGGTTTTGGTTGAATTTCAAAACACAAAATGTAGCACAATAACAGTCTTATGAGCGATCCGAGATCTCTTCAGGTAGATGGAACAACTTTCAGTGCTTAATTTTTAACTGTCATTTACGTTAACTCTGTGTTTTGAACTGCAAGAAAAACTGACAGTGTTTAGATCTATCACTGTATTTGTTTTTCCAGCTGTTGTAAAGTTTTAAAAAAATAGTAGCAACAGTTATCCTGGTACCTTCTTATTAGTAAAGCCACTATCTAGTAATGAAAACTATTTTTCTTTAGTTTTTCTCAGAATTTGTTCTTATGCATAGAACATCTATACATATATAAATGTATGTGTATATAAAATCACATTCTTAGCAATTTCCTGACCTAGAGGATAAATAAAGCTCGGGCAAGGTAGCATTCACTAGCTGCTTTGATGAATATGCCTGCTCTCTTGGAGATCTTAAATGTACTCTTGAAAGAAAAATCCTAATAATAAAATAAACTGTCTTTTCTATCTTGCTTAGGTAAACAGTGATATTTTTTATACCTCTGGACACTTCCCTGGTTTAGAAAGCCTTCACATCCATGTCCACCTTTATTGAAGCGCCTTTCTCTAGGAGTGTGTAGATTCCTTTCAGAGTGGAAATTCTAATGGTTCTTCTAAAATTTCAAGTGAAAATTTACCCACTTGTAGCAGAAATGCAATTTAGTGTTGTTTGTAAATGTGTGAAACTACTCGGGAGAAATCTCACATAGCCTATTTTACCTAACAATGGATAAATTTTATTATTTATTGGATAACTAGGTATACATTTTTTTACTGCATATGTTATTGTCCTGAGAGACTGCAAACTTAGAAGTTGATTATGTTAGAACATGAGCACAGTTTGGGTAATAAGGTTTCAGAGATCTGTTCTCTAGTAGTTTTTTAATATTAGTACAAGTCACTTTCTTAGCTCTGTTGCTCTTTAATCCTGTTCTTCGTATGTGTATCTTATCTATCATATGCACGTTCAAATTCCATTACTATCTGGAAATCTCAATTTTTTTTCTCCCCTTTGCCCACAGATATGCGTGATAAAATGCGGAAATGGAGGGAAGAAAACTACCGAAACAGTGAACAGATAGTGGATGTTGGAGAAGAGTTAATTAATGAATATGCATCTAAACTTGGAGATGACAGTAAGTAAACAATCATTATTTTAAAAGTTTCCTTGATGGATTTGGTTTTCTTTTTTCAGTCTCTCTTTTATTTAACAGCCTTTGTATTGTCTTTCAGTACATACTGATGTTGATGAAATACATATTACTTTCTTAGTCTAATAGGCTTCCAGAATTCCAAGAGTTTATTTCCTTCCCAAGTGTGGGCTGCAGTGAAAACAGCCGTAAAAATTACCTGATAGAATTGTTAGCTTGCTATATTACTATTTAGACTGCAATGTGAAAATTTCATTTGAAACTGTTACTTAGTTGTTATTTTCCTGATTTTTTTGTTCTTCAACACTGTGACAGAAATCAAAGCAAGTCCTCATGGGGATCTGTCTAGAACATGGCAGTTATGATATTGTGAAAAATAGAGAATTAGAGCTTTTTTGCCATTCAAGATGTCAGAAAGTACTTTGGCACTAACAGCACTACATTGCTTAAATAAGTTTTTAATTAATTCCAGCAGTTTCTTAATTAGTTCATGTTTCAGCCACGATTCATGGGAGTAGAAGAGGAAAAATGTACAGACAGAATTAATTAATCCTGTTTACATGATAGATGCATCCTATTATCTTAAACAAACCCCAAACCAGTTATCTGCATTTATTGTCTCTTTGTGTCCAGTTTGGATAATTTATGAACAGGTGATGATTGCTGCCCTGGACTGCAGTCGAGATGATTTGGCATTGGTAAGTTTTCAAGTTGACTTTTCTTCCACACTGTATGTTTTTGTCCTGGGTATCTCTTCCAGATAGTTTTTTGGACAGTTACAGGATATTCTGGACTCCATAGCTTGGACTGGTAGAAAGAATATCTATCAAGAACTACACAGCTATGAAGAAACTGCCACCACCTACCTCCTCTAAGGCATAACTTTTGTTTAGATAGATCACATCTCTTCCAATAGCCGTGAAAATATTTACAGCTACTCTGGTATGGGCTAAAGGTCAAGAATAATATTGAAGTTGACATATTGTACAGCAAGTGTTTGTTTATTGAAAAACTCTCAAATTATATTGGTTTTCTGAATGTTTTGAGGTAAAATGACCCATCTTACATATCATATTATATGTCATGTTGGTTACCATCGAAGAAAGTCACTGACATATTGGAGCAGGTCTTCAAGATGAATAAGGAGCTGGACTGCATAATGTATGAGGAAAGGCTGGGAGATTTTTGTTAAGTCTTAGGAAAGGCAAGAAGGAATTTTTGAATATGTACCGATGGGAAGGAAGGTATAAAGAAGATGGGCACATATTTTCATAGATGTGCAACAAAAGACAAGTGTGGGACATAAGCTGCAACAAAGGAAATTCCACTTACATATTAGGAAAAACTTAGTGACTGCTTTATGACAAATGGCACATTGAAGCTGTGGAATCTCCTTTGGAAATGCCTAAAAATTGATTGGGATATGGCCCTGCACTCCCTTGGAAACTGGCTCTCTTTTGAGTGGGGATTTGGAGAAGGTGAACTCCAAAGGTCCCTGGCAATCCAAGTTATTTGGTGATCGTTGATAAAAATATTGTTAATGGATATTTGAGTTTTGTCAATTTGGATGCAAATTTATTTGAATGATACAAATAACAATTGAGATAGAATTAGCTTATTTTGAGCTGTAACCTGTTTGTTAGATTAAAAACAAAAAAGCCACTGAAACAAACAAACAAAACAACCCAGTCAGCTTAGCTAATCATTTAAAGGCAACAACACGAAAAGGCTGAAGTTTGTCTTACAGGGAAATTTTAATACTCTTTTCACCCCTCCTTCACAAAACAGTCAGAAGAAAACAGAGACTTATCTTGTGCCCTGAGAGCCATCAAGCTTGAGCTTATTCTAAGTAAAAAAGTATTTTCAGGGCTCCAGGTCTTTCATGGCAATTACTCCTCCAGTGCTTTGTTCTCTGTCAGATGACAAAATACCTCATAAAATCTTTGAGCCTCATGTGATGTCATTTGGGTAAAACTTAATACAAGGGGTCAGACTAGAGGATGTAGTTGGGAGAAGGGCAGTTTGAAAGTAGGCAGAACTAGACAGGGTTATCTGACATCCCACATATATATATACAGGAAAATGGAGTATGCTGGAAAATACAGTACAAGACTTTGAACTTGTGAACCCACTGACCTTCCCTCTCTTTTGTTCCTCAGAAGAAAATACTGTTGTAGTATAGCTGTTTGTTTAAACAAAAACAAATAGACTTACTGTTTAAATAAATACGTTTCTGTGTCCTGATTTATATGTAAAACAGATTTGGTCTTTATTTTCAGGGTCTTTTAAAGAAGACTTTCACAAAATTGTTGATGGAGCCAGTGTTGAAAGATCAGTTGTGAAACACTCTTTGTTTTTACTAACCCTGGCAGGGAGTTTAAATTTCAGCGTCGGTACTCTTTAAGGAATATTGCTTGAGATGAGGGAGTGCAACGTTTTATATGCAGCTCAGAAATGAGATTAAAAGCATAGGCAGAAACTTAGAGTTATTTTTTATTTTTTAATTTGATTGATTTATAAGATAGAAGTAGTTAACTCAAACAAGTTAACATCATCTGTGGCATTTTACTACAGCTGTAGCTCCAAAGTAGACAAAGCTTTGGCACTTCTGGTTTTTTTAGCAGTGAGCTTTTGACTGCTGGGATGCATTTTGCTTAGGGGCATAGGTATCATCTGCTCCAAATGAGGTAGTTTTCAGAGTAATTTCTCTGACTTTGCTTTTTTCTTTTTCTTTCTTCTATTTATTACTTTGTCCTTTCTGTCCTGCACCAAAAGCCCATGTGTAATGCATGCGCCTGCTGCAGCCAGCCGGTTGGTTCACTCAGGTGGTTTAGTGCAATCATCTATGGTTGGCAGCACTTGCATTACCAGTGTTTTACCTGCTGAAGTCCAGCTTTATATTTCTCTGCCTTTGTCTGATTTTTAGAAAGTCAGAAAGCAAATTAAGTGCAAGTTGAAGTTTCACATGCAAATTATATTTGCCATTGTAACTGAAAGAATTCTTAGAGACTCTCAAAAGTAGATTATTGACATGGTGCACAACCAGTCCTCAATAAAATAAATTATTACGAGGGTTACAAGTCCCATTTAAAAAGAGGACATTCAGTGCTGCTGAGTCCAGAACATTTTGAAGATACAGCTAGTGTAGTTTATTCATGCGCTTTTGGTTTTATCAGTGTTACAGTGAGTTGTTCATGACTTTCTTACAACTTTTCCTGTCACTTTATTGTGTCTGATAGCTTAATCTACAGGAGTTTATTTTGGCCCTTTGACTGCTGTGTTCGGTTGAGTGATGCTTGTGTAGTGAGATCTGATGTGAACAATCCTGGTCTTGTGGTCTCTGGTATTACTCCTGCACTTGAGCACTACTTTCATATTGTCAATGAGGACTTTTTAGATTTAAGAGTCCATCTGCAGATTGTGGAACTTAGTATTGTAAATGTTACAATTTTTGTTATTTGTACGTTTTTTTTGGAGAAAAATAGTATGTGTGTTTATAAAAATCTCTATCCTTCAGGATTCACGGATCACTGTACTACAGTGTGGATTTATTGTATACGAAAGTTCTTTTTAAAGTCTACAAGGTTGTCTGGGTTTCAAAAGCTGGAGTGTATCTACTTTTCTGGAGTTTTGTGTAAATTTTTCTGTCTCTTAAAAATGGTCAGAGATTAGTTCAGACATCATGTAACATGCTGCTAAGTATATGTAGTTTTTTATGACTAGAGCAACAGCAGTTCACCCAGACATCACTCAAAGTGCCAGTAAACTATTTCTATGCTAAACCTGAGCCTTTTTACGTGAAATTGCATTGTAAAGATTTTGGTTCATTGCAAATTAAGTTGATTGTGATAAAAATAGTCTGTTCTTGCTTGAGGCTAAGCATTACAACTGTGGTTATTGTTGCTTTTCTCTCTTCCTTTTCTATTTTTTAGCATCTGGGAGAGATGCAAATATTCCTCTTGGATGTGTTTTAGCAACCTGTTAATGTACAGAAACAAAGAGGGATCCTACTAATTGTAGGATCAATTGTAATTGATTTGTACTTTTTCCTTTGACTCGATTTGACTTGATTCCATCAAATCCTTGGATTTGATGAGATGGAACAGATTATGTAGATAGGCCTGTGCTAGAGCCTTAGGTCCAAAGAACAAGTTTCTGAGTTGAGTTGCATAAATAAGTGCCTAGAAGAGGAGAATTCAGTGTGAAGCTTTTAACATGATGCACACCACTGCTCTGTTTCAGAGCCTGTGGACTGTCCTACCTCCCACTGTCATGAGTCAGCTACAAACTTTGCAATGCTGTTCAGCCACATTCATGATATGGTTACCAGTTAGTTTGCTGTGGGGAAGTTGTGACTGAGTTCGTCCACCAAACATCCTCTGCTAATCCAGAGAAATTTGCCTGTGATGAATTCTTTTTATCCAGCCCAGGTGTCTCATTGATTTCAGGAGTTAAAAACTGTGCCTCTTCTGCCAGCATGCTGTACCCAAGCCAGTGGCAAACATTTTCTTTGGATTTCAAAGTTTTATTTTAAAAATAAACACAGAGCATTGTATTAGCATAGTTTGTTCCATTGTGAAATATCCATT
Organism: Callaeas wilsoni; assembly: GCA_013398955.1. Taxonomy (NCBI): domain Eukaryota; kingdom Metazoa; phylum Chordata; class Aves; order Passeriformes; family Callaeidae; genus Callaeas; species Callaeas wilsoni. The sequence goes on along the minus strand of VWPU01018716.1, from coordinate 112,291 downwards.
TATTAAAGAAGTATCACTTAAGCTTTTACTGTCTTTGTTTTTTTACTGTCTTGTGTTACTATGGGGCAACTAAATAGAATTCAAGTTTTTATAGTGTCAGAGCTGTTTTAGTAGGTGAGTGTAATTTTCTGGGCAAATAACTATTTCTGAGGGGGCTTGACAATCTAATGCTCTGTATGGGAGATACGTCTTAAAATTAGTCTTCTAAAAAACAGAATTTCAGTTTCTGACCTTCTTTTTATCAATGCCTTTTATTGTTTATTTCAAAAATTGATATTTACTTTTACTCAGAACTGGCATGCCAGGTTGTTGAATTATAAGCCAAGGCCTTTTTTTTTCCTATTTTTTCTTCTTCTAGCTTCTGTGTAGATAGTTATATTCATGTAGTATTTTTGGTTCTTTGTATAGTTTTGTCTTCAGGAACTGAGGCGGCAGTTTCCTGGGAGCCACAGAGTTAAACGATTAACTGGAATGCGATTTGAAGCTATGGAAAGGTAAAACCTGAGTCTTAAAAAATGTACTTTCTGTCTGAAAAAATGCTTACTCTTTCTTAAAAAAGCATTCAGCCATTACAAAATGGCAAAATAATTCTGGGCAGTTTCTTTATAGGAAGTAAGAGTGTGCATGATCATATTAAGATTTTTAGACATCTGTATTACATTTTTGCAGGTACTGTGCAATGTTTCACTTTTGCAGTCTTCCCATAAGAGATCATAGATCAGAAGGATCTCTTACTTGACAGCATAAGTCATTATACAGTAGAATACTGCACAGTTTTTTGGCAAATTCTGTGAGGTGTAAGTTTCATCTCACAGAGCTAGGGCAGCATATGAAAATCAGAGCCAGCATTTTTTTTGCCTTAATTCTTCTCCTGTACTCCTGATTACTGCAGGGTGCAGCTCTTTACCCTTCTTTCTTTAGTGTGGGTAAATGAACTTAAAAAAGATTAAATTTATAGCGTTTGTTATAGAAACAAATAAAAAAACATGTGGAATAGAATGGCAGAACATAAAAATCAGACTGACCTTTTTGAAATATACTGTAGAAGGGTTATAACAGTAAGTTTAACAGAAGTTACTAAAATAATGAACAGGTTAAAACTTGGCAACTTTCCAAATGAATGACCTCAAGACTTGAGGATGAACTTTATCGTACACATTTCTCCTTGGATACATCTGTGTTTTCAACATTCTGTTCTATAGCGCTTGTCTTGGGTGCTGACAATGACTTCCAGCGCCCTTGAATGATAGAAAATCTGTTCCATGCCACATTTTGCATATAGAGTTGGTGGGTTTGGAGCCTTTGCGCCATCTTGATAAAAAGGAATTGGAAATACACCCTAAATGCTTTTTTAAAAGGTACTTACTTAGCATATATTCTTCAGCCATTACATTCTTGCGAAATTAGCTTTGAAAATGGTATTTGATATGAAACACTGATGAATGTGCATTGCTTGGATCAACGAGAATGAATAACTGGACTCCATTCACAGGAGATGTCTCAGAGCAACCAGATGCCCTATGTTTCACACTTACTTTATATAAAATGCAGATTCTTGTAGAATTTCCATTAAACTTAGCTCTCTTGTCTTCATTTTATATAGGGTAAGAGGACAGAGAATGACAGCATTTTTTCGCCCTTTCTGAAACCTATTCAGAAGTACAACAGATCATAATTCAGTTCAGGCTTATGTGACTGCATTAAAGATGTTATTGCATGGGAACTGATCTTTGTGGGAGATGACTGCTGCACAGACATTATATGTGGTTTCAGCAATGAAGCACTGTTGAACCGTAGTGTTCTGAAAGTGCTCATCAAGGTTCTTAACAAGATGTCTCTGTCAGATCAGATCATTGAGATCAGAGTGTCAGGGAATAGAGAAATTAACAAAAGCTGTAGTTTCATGTCCATAGGTTTTCTCTAGAAGTCAGAGCAGAAAGAGGCTTCAGCTTGGGGTTGTTTTGAACAGGAACCCATCTGCAGGTGCTCTAAGCCATACCCCAGAGGAGCCTGTCTGTCTCTCCTGACTATAAAAGAAGTCTAGAAAGATTTAGGCTGCAGGCATCATGTTTTCAATTGAAATGAACTTCTTATAAATTCTCAGTGACTTGTAGGATCTAGGGAGGATCCTGCTTTCCCCAGCAGGAAGAGGAAACAGTGAAGAACATCCCCATAGACTGACATATCCCAGTAGACACTTGCTAATAAAAAGAATAACGTTCTGGAACTTGACCGTGTAATGCTGGGATGATGGCCATCAGATTCAATGCATTTGACAAAGCAGCAACTAACAGAGAACACAAATACAGCATTTTACAGCACGTCTGCTCAAGTCTGTAGCAGTCACCTTTTACTCGTTTCTGCTTTTGTGCATCCTTTCGCACTAGTTCCTATACCCTATGGTAGCTGGAGTGGACAGCTGAGCTATGGTAATGTCAGCAGTGCTTAGGGAACAGTGAGAGTATGTAAATGAGTGTCTAAGGAATGTGGAGCATCAGAAATCGATCAGCAGTATGTCTGAAAAACTCCTTGTCAAACTACACGTGAAGACACAATGTATACCCTAGTTCTGTGGCGATAGCACAACAGCTGCGTGGTGAAATGTGGTTTGAATTGAATTATTTCATTTGCTGGCGCTGTGTACACAGTTGACTGAACACACAGATGTGTTTCCCAGAAGCTTTGATGTGCTCATAGCTCCTGAACTGTTTCAAGAATACTCAGATAGCAGAATTAATTGATAAATAATAAAAAGTGGGAAATGGTGGAAAACATTTTCTGTCAAGATTTATGTTATAATCTGCAGTAGACTCCTATATTAATCTTTCCAGTTTGCTGTATGCAGCTGCTTATACTTTTTAAAGTCACAAAAGAAGGAACTTTACATGAAGTTTTAAGTTACAACAATGAAGTGAAATGTCATTATTTTAGATGGCTTTTTAAATTGGGGAGTTTCTGTTTCTTGGTAGATGTGAAAGGGGGAGTAGGGATGTGATGGTTGGACCTATTGGGTATAGATAAAGAGGGGCCAGGCAGGAGAGTGAGATACTGGGTGTAAAATATCTAAGTTGCTGCTGAAATGGTATTTCATGAAGTGATTCCCATATGTTTTTCTTAATTGGTGACAAAAAATAATGCTGTTGGTACTTAGCACTCACTCCAAAGAATTTTGAATAAATATAGTTTGCTTAATATATACGTTATATTTCAGTATAAAAATATGCAGGAGGGTTATTAACTATTGCAAGGAGAGTCAATAAGTCAAGTTCTGTCTTAGCAGAAATAAATGTGAATGATTTCTTTGAACAGGTATGATGATGCTATCCAGTTATATGACAGAATTTTACAAGAAGATTCAACTAATACAGTAAGTTTAAAAGATAATTCTAAACTGCAGTGATGTGTTGTTTGAAATTGTGACTATATTTTCTGTATTTCAGTGTGGAAAAATGTGTGTCTGTATTACTGTATTCGTTTCCTTTAGTCTTCTGTTATAATAACCAATGTTACCTTCATTTCATGATGGGAAGATTTGATGTAATACCTACTTAAACACTGATTTTAGGAGACAGATTATAACTAGCGATCTTTCCAGAAGTCTTAGTAGTGTTTAGAGTTGGGCCTTTCAACTCTTTCATTTCCCAGAATATTCAATATTTAAAAGACTAATATAATCTGCCATGTTTCTTCTATGTTCCTGATGTGTAATCTTACTTAAGGATTGACCATTAATACACTCAGGTAGTGCTTGAATAGCAGTTATTTTGATTTATGTCTGGGACGCTTTACTAGCTCTTGAATCAAAATGCATGAAGCATGACAATTGTATAAAAGAAAATCTGAGACAGACTGTACTGTTCTCCTAAGCATTTTTTGAATACTGTTTGTGGAAGCCACTGTGAGCTATTAGCTGCCAAAATAAAAGTCTAGAGAAACTTGTAGCAATATGTTTTCATGGATTTTTTTTCCCACAAGGATAAAACTTGAAATACAAAGAAACTATGGAGTTTCAGATTTTTGTATGACATAGATATTTATTGGAAAGTCAATAAATTATTATTAATCATTGAGGGTATAAGTGTTACTTGGTGTTGAGGAACTGTCTACTGGGTAAACTTCTGTGTAAATGTAATACTTGGGCTATTGCAGATGTTTTGGCAGTCTCAGGTAAATCTTCCTGGGTGTGTCTTGAACCTCCACCTTTCTTTGGTCAACTTATTTGATGTGGTCTGCTATTCAGGAGGGGGAAACCCACAGAAACACAAATAACTGGGATTAACTAGGATATGCCAGAGCTGGATAGAGATCATGTGCCATCCCTTAAACTAAGTAAACCATTAAAAAAATGCACAAATTAAAAAGCAAGCAGCAACAATAAAAACCACTCCAAACCACCAGAAAGTTATTTTTGAGGCAACACATCTGGAAACAATACCAAGTTAAGCACTTGGACAACAGTGGTAGGTTAAAGTCTGTCTATTAGCAGTGATAGAACTCACAGATTTTGTGCAAGGGTAAAAGAAACTATTTCGGTTCTTCACTCTTGTTTTTCACTCTCTCTGAAGTAGTAGAAGCTTGAGCTCAAGAAGTTCTGAGCACAAGATGCATAGGTGCCCACAGTAAATGGTGGATTTTATCATTGCATGGCCCAAAGAGTTTCAGAGACACTAAGTCTTCCGAGTCATGTTGGACCAAAATGAAACCCATTTGCAGTGAAGTCACAGAATGGGTCACCATGGTGCGTGTTTTATGACCTTTTGCTGGCACCAGTGGAAACTGGAGCACCATATTACAGGGACTTCTGTGGACCACAGATCTTTGAAGTGTGCATTTTTGGCAGTTTTACTTTTCAGCTATCTCAACATAGCTAACGTCATCTGAGTGCTTTGTTTGATGGCTTTACAAAACAAAATTATATATTTAAATAAGTAAAATGCATGATTATTTCTTCATTTTGATTTCCTCTGTAATGAAATCATAGAGATCCATAAACTTGTAATATTTAGAAGCATAAGGTGTAAATACTAGAACAATTGTGTGGTTGGATTTCTTAAGTTCTGATAATAGAATTGGAGAATGTTAAATGCAAAGGAAAGTTCCTTGCTATGTAACTAGAATTGTTTGGGTAATGCTTGCATGTCAAGAATGAAAGTTAAGTAAAAAGTTTTGATAAATTTTCATTTGTAGATTTTTTTCTGTCGTTTACCTGTTAATTATTACCATGCACACATGTGGCTGCTGTAGGAGAACAAATATTTCAAGATTTTAGAAAAGCAACTGTTGCTGAGTTTGTCTTGGCATTCACCTAACTTTATAGAAGTTTCTTCTGGTCTGCTGACACATGGAGTTGCTTATATACATTAAATGTTTTGGCAAGTGATTGAAGTGAAACACAGACATTTGTTAACACAAATCGTGTAAAAATCATACCTTGCATTGACCGATCAAAAAGTAGCGTGGAAAAAGATTTTTCCAAAAAATTGCTTCTTTTAGATGCATAGCAGAATTTTCCATTATAAAAAGTAGAGTTTGAACTCAAATTATGTAATGGACATTTACACTTTCATATGAAATTTTGTTGCATGCGAAACGCTGAGATTAAGATAACAGTAATGACTTCATTTCTTACGATAGAATTCAAAATAGTCTTTATTTTTAAAATATGATCATCTCTTAAGTTTTGTCTCACTCTGCGCTTACTTGCTGAAAAAGATGATGACTCATTTGACAATGGAACAGTGTTAATGTCACCTCAGAGATTTTGTTTAGTTTTTCAAAGCATGTAGATGTTGAGTAATAGTCTCTAAAGACTTTAATGAATGAAATGTGACTCTTGTGAAATGCATAACTTGCATACATTTCAATAGGATAAGAATTGGAATATTTTCCATTCTTGTCTATTTTGGTTGAAATGATGGCGTGTCAGAGGTCAAGGTGACAGATTGCTCTTATTAAGGCTGCATAGTATTTTCTATTGGAGGGCTCTTTTTATTGATTAAAATTTCATGTAGTGTCCAATTGAAAATGTTTATAGTGATGCTGAACAGTGACTGATTTGTTTGTAGATCTTCAGATAAAATGCTTATTCTGTTTCTCAGAACAAAATAAAAGAAAGCTATTGGGTTTTTAGTAGTGTTGGTAGAAAGGACTTTTTTGTGTGTTTTTGCTCTTTATGTATCTCATGGAGAAATCCTTATCCTGCTCTGCTTTGGAGGAAAGCCTTTTAATTAGACAGCTAAATATTTTTCATCAGTCGGGCTCTTCTTGAGGTGGTCTGTCCAGCAGTGCAGAGAAGCTTGTTAGTGAGAAAGAAAATTGAGTTCATGTTTTCAAGACTTAGATTGGTGTCTAACCCACTCCACTGTCATCCTAATGCACCTGCAGTTTCTCCTGATTATTCAGTTCAACCATCAAGAAGATTGCAGAGCACTTGGTCAACACCAGGGGAAAGTGAGATAAGGCACAAAGTTCTGCCTTAATTCTAATCCACAGAAAGTCTGGAGTCTTTATTAGGATAATTCTTCAGCTGTTTTTCTTTCCACTTTTTCAACCAAGCTTTTCATGCAAGACACTCTGTATGCTTCCTTAGCTTAGAACATGTGGATAGTCTCATTACCTTCATGGGTTTAGTAGTATATTTGTGTGAATGAAGAATTTAAAATTTTCATAGTAAGACAGTGTTCTCATGAACTCTGTTGTTTACTGGAGTGGGCAGGAACAAGTGTATGCATATGGTCACATGAAGTTACCTTTTCTCTTACTATTTTGAGGTTCTTTTTGTAGACAAGCTGGACATATTTCAGAAGAGGCACAGGAGGTGGTTGAAGACCTCTAGGAACTCGGAATACTAGAAGGATTCAGAACAAAATCTTAGTACTTAGTACCATATAAATAGGCAGCAGTTACATACCATGAATATCTGAGTTCATCTCTTTCTGTGACTGTGGATTGCTACCATCTTGACTGTATGGGTAATCTTTCTTTCCGTACCTCCTTGTCTCCACTAAATAAGATAAGAATAATGAGCACTGAATTTGAGCATTGGGTATCTGTTTATCATCTGAACTGTGACAATTCCTTAAAACTGCTACAGTAGCTGTGAATCATTTTTAACAGAGACCTCCTGTGAAGGTCTTGCAGCTTTGTACATCTATCTACAGGATGCTCTGAGTTGCAAAAGGGAAAACTGCTCACCAAATGAAACGTCTATCGTTGGGGAGAATTTTCTGAGGTGACATGTGTGTTTCATTAAATATATTGGCAGCACTGCCAGGAAAGACAGAACTGGACCTAAACATAGCTGTGCACAGTGCTAGTTTTAAAGGGAATCAAAAAAGATAGTTTGGCACTGTCTGACACAGGATGGAGCTGGTGAGAGGTGTGAGGAACGGCAGCTGCTACTTCAGTTAGTTCCCAGTGAGAACTGATGGGTAAGCTGGGAATGCACTATGTGGTCCTAAAAAATACGGATTTTTTGCTTTTGACAGAGCATCATTTACCATTACAGGGTTTTTTTGCTTCTCGTTCAGTCATGATCGGTGAAGTGAGAGAGCAGAGAGCATTCCACCATTTTTCCCATGTTCTGTGCATGTAGCACTTTTAAATGTTGACGGAGATTTTGTCTCTTGAAATTAAGTATTTGAGAACAGAAGAGCAGCTGTACTGCAGTTGTGGCAAAAGTCCATTTTACTTGTCCTGTGTCTGACTTTGACTTATTGCAGATACCAGAAGTGTATAAGAGCAGGACAATGACAGTATGCTGTGGTCTGTTCTGCCAGTTTGTATTCATCTTCATGTTGCAGTTTTCCTGTGCCAGAAGTGATAGCTCTGTTCTTAATGGCTTTTTTTTGAAATTTCTGCGTAGATTTATTTTTAAACGTGCCTGAGTTTGCCATGCCTACATCTACAACATAATTGAGAAATTAAATGTTGTCATTTATTAATGGATTGGGCAAATCTCCCCTGTTTGGTTTTTTTCTTTCCTACACCTTCAGTCTGACAATTTTATTTAATGCCTCTGAATTTGTCTGTTACTTTCAATAGTTGTTTTCACTTTGTTAATACTCATGACTTTAGGGATCTTTTGCGCTTTTCTTCCCTCTAAGCTAAGAAGTCCTAATATGCTGTAAGTAGTTCTTGTTGCCATTCTGTGCCTTAAAACTCTGCTGCTGTCCTGAGCTTCATTTCTGTGTTTTTTCCTATATTTGGGTGAGAAATTAGAGGACAGAACAGCCGTCAGTATTAAAACTGCAAGAGCATAATGGACTCACAAAAAACAAAATGATGCCACGGATGTTTCTCTCCTGTATTCTTTTCTGATAACTCCAGTATTACAGTGTTTTCTGTTTGGGGTTTTGGGGCAGGATTTTTGGATTTTTTAAGATGGTTTCTGAACACTGAACCGATGTTTTATAGAACTGTTTATTGCAAGTCCAGTATGTCCCTCTTAACTGGACAAGTTCAGACAGCTTTTTCATGTACATTAAATTAGTATTCTTTGACCCTATATGCAGCCATTTATGTAGATTAAATTTCAGGGGTTGTTTTATCGTGCTGGTAAAAGTATTCATTATTGTGAATGCTATTCTTTGCTGTTGTCTTTTGTTCTTTATACTTAAATAAGTCCTTATCAACATTTAACTTGACATCACTATTAATTCCCTTGTTAGACCACTTATCAAGAGTGCTGAGCAGTAGTTTTTAATACAGGTGATTCTGAGATTCTCTCCTTTATGTCTTTTGACTTATTTATTTATCCATGTGAAGACCTTCCCTTGTTAGACTGTGGTAACTCTAGTTTCCTTCAGAGCTTTCAGGTTCAGGGTAAGACATCTTGTTGAAATTATTTTTTAAGTCAGAGTTGACTTTTACATACATCTTTATTCATCTACACTTAGTGACTCCTTAAAAAACTCCACTGGATGAGGGAAGCCTTACTTTCCTTTGTGTAAACCATTCTTACTTTTTGTTGGTATATAACATTTTTCATGTTTGCCAATTCCAGGCTTTAGCTTTTCAGCCTTTACAGCTTCTACTAATTTGTTCTATGCTGGTGTTAGACTTTATAGGTTGTTTACTGGATTCCCCAGAATTCTGTGAAAAGTTATGTTTTGCTTTGACAGTATCCCTAAAGAAGCAGCTTCAACCCAGTAGCTCTGTGCCTGCATAGGCTTGCAAGATTTAACTGTCTTTCTGTCTTTAACTGTCTTTAACTTTGAAAACAGTCTGAATTCTGCTAAGAATACATTCATTATTGTGGTTTTGATTATGCACTATTTTTGATGTGTGTAATTTTTTCCCTATATCTTTGTTGTAGCTGTTTACACTTCTGTTTTGATTTGCATATTGCAATTTGAAGGAATATGTTTCAATGTATCAAACTCTTAGACCAAATACACATTTTCTAAAATGTTAAAAAAAAGAGAAAAATTTCTTTTAAAGATGGATAGTAGCATTTGTTTAATGCTATAGTAGTTATATAGATAAGAAATTCTTCCTGTCCTAGAGTTGTCAATCCCTGAAAATTCTCCTACTAATACCTTGTTTGCAGCCATGAAATTTAGAACAATGGTAGACTCTCTCTTGGTATGTTTTACTAATGAAATGGAGAAGTTGATAAATGTTCAAGTCCTCACTTCTTTTTGAGTCTACTTAATGCTAATTAAAAAGAATCATGACAAATGGAGGATTAGTTCTTATGCCAGATTGGAGATTATTAGTCTTAGAAAGAAATACCTTAGAAAGGTTCACTCTTTAATAAATTTGTACATACTGAAGTACCTTAGTCCATATGATACTGATTCTTTAAGTATTTCTTGAAGATTCGTATATCTTTCAATTAAAAATGATGGATTTACAGAATTAGCCAATAACCATTCTAGTGTTTTGCTTTAAACTCTGGAAAATTGAGGGGGTAATCTGTGTCTTAGTATCTGCGTGGTCAAATGCTGCAGATCTTGTTCAAGCACTGGAGATTTTGCCTTTTCTTTTTTACTTAAGGTGGAAGGAGAAAGAAGATTGAGTTCATTTTTGTATGTTCTAGAAAGTCTTACTGTTGTGATGTGAAGAACTGAAATGTACCCATTGAATGCTAATTTTAAATCTTTGTCAATGTAATTGTTTGTGACTATTTTAGTAGTCTTCTTAGACTTCAAAATAATTTCAAGTCCCTGTAGTTAAAAATAAATTTCTCAAGAATATTCTTGGTGGACTTGAAATTAATAATTAAACAGATTTGTACTCTGCATTTTGCAGTTTTTTAGTATCTTGCAATAGGTCCCGTAAAATTGAGTTTGTATTTTGATGTGTGAGGTTTCTGGTAAAGAGGGCCTTTAACATAAGAAAACATGAAATTGCCCGGTTTTCTTTTATCAGCTCATTGTAAGGCAGGTAATATATTGGAAATATGATATAAATGCTAGGTAAAGCTTCTGAAGAATTGATGTGAGTCTGTCTTTACTTAACAAATAACTATTTTTGTATGCTAAAGTGGTTATTAGTGTTGGCAGTGTTTCTGTGCAGTAAAGCATTTTGTTTAATTTGTATGGAAATAAAGAAAAATTGATGCTATGAGAGTAAATTGTTGTTAGTTATGCTGCTGTCCTCAGGATGCTCAGGAAAGTGTGTGAGCCTCAGCTCATAGAGCAGCACTTAAGCTGACTACACAGTGAGCTCAGAGGCGATATAAGTGAGAACAAGAATTAGAAGTTTACAGCACACAAACTGGCCCATGTTTTGGTTGTAATGCAGGTCTTTTTCTATATATTTTTCTTAACGTACTGACTAATGGAATTATTGAATTTTATTTTTATTTGATAGATACAGATCTAGATATATAAACTGATAGACTTCATGATTCAAAGAAAAACTAGGAATAGGAAGTCAGATAGGAGAGTAATCTGTGAGTACCATTAAAAGCAATAGTAGTTTGTTTTCGTTTCTCTATTTTTTCACCTATCATAGCACTCCTATGAATCACAGATCTGAATACTTCAGATCTTCTGAGCACCTCTGTGCATATCTCTTGGCTTTATGATTTTATTCATGTGATGGTGAAAGTTAGAATTTGCTTTAAAAAAAACTCTGCACCCTAACTGAATTCTTTCCAGTGGTTTTAAAAAGACTTTCAGAAATTCTTTGCTACTAGACAATGTTTTGTTCTTCCTCAGGATGTCAGCACTGTTTAGAGTGGCTGCGCCTCTCTTTAGTAAACTCAGAGTTCTCTGTAAATAAACTTATCTCCCAGCATTTTTGAGGGTTAAGACAGTGCAGATTCCAAGCCCAGATGCTGCTATATTTTTAATGATGAGGAAGGTAGATAAAAAAAAGAAGTTTTAAAAGTTGTGAAAGTGTAATTTTGAAGAAATTTCGTGGGATTTGGTGCAGCAGGGAGATTCTGTCAAATGTATATGTAACTCATTTAATTCCTAAGTGCTACCACCAGAATATGTTAATTATGTCTAATGCTTTTGTCCTTGTTATTTGATTGCATTAGATTACATGCTTGCTATAGGTAAACATCAGCTTCTATTTGTGACTAGAAGTTGTTGTAGCTTTTCATAAATTAATGTCTTGAGGCTCCTGTGATTTATGTTACTTGGGCGTGCTGTGGTTAAGAAATAAAGCAGCCATGGAAAAAAATCTGTTTCCAGACTCTTTTAGAGGACTGACTTGGATGCAACTGAAGGAGTTGCATTGGAAACAGAGAGGAGAGTAACTTATGTAGACTGTTCCTATTTGCCATTGCAAATTAAGTTGTCATATGCATTGAATGATTTTATATATTTAATAGATTATTTTAGTTCTCAAGGGCTTACGTTAATCAGGCTCTTGATTTCTTTAAATTTTTAAAATAACCACGTTGTTAATCCAAGAGCTATGTTTTAAAAGCTACATTTATAAATTGTAGTCTGTTACCTGCAAAAACCCCTTCTGTCTTCACAGGCTGTAATTGCTTGATGCATTCCTTTGGCTGTGCACGCTGTTGTCCCTGTTTGCCTTTTTTCACGTTTCAGGCTCAGTGGGCAGGTCACTGGGCTGTATATAATGTCAGCTTTGGGTAGTGGGTTGACACTGCCCTGGTGTTCCCACCATAGCAAGGGGGTGACCCGCTTTACAAATGCTGTGAGAACTCCATAAAATGTGACAGCGAACAATGGTTTTGGTTGAGGTTTTTTTGGTGGTTGTTTTGTGGTTTTGTTTATTATAGCAGCATGATAAGCATGTGGGATTATTCTTTTTGAATTTAAAGAAAATAAGTTTAATTACACTGTTATCTTTATTTTTAAAAAAGCAAAAATAAAATAGAGACTATGTTATTGTTACAGTGATAAATGTGTCAGCAGTTAAAATTTCCAGTTATGGCTTTTAGCCAGATGTCTCCCAGTAAAAGTAGAATGATGTATGTAACTTCACAGGTTGCAGTTTGACAAAGAAGCAGTGGAAACTACACTGCCTGTGTTCTAATTTGGCCTCTGATGAGTCTTCTCTCTGCCTGTGTCTTATGTTTAATCAGAAGGGTGAATTATTTTTTTCCTTCACTTGAGTTGTTTTCACTGAATTTCCATAGAATAAGTGTTCATGAGTGAGATAAAAGGGATGAATTAAAAGGAAAGAATGAACTTAGTGATAAAAGCATTTCTAACTTTTCTGTTTTGGTGCTTGAACTAGTTTACCACTCTCTTGTTTTGCAATCAATTGATTTGTTCAAATGATGATTAAAGGATAAGAAATTATTTAGGAGAGTAGTTATGTTCAAAATACTATAAATATACAAGAACTCTTGCAGGGTGTATCTGACTGTGAACTTAGGGTACATAATGGAGAAATTGATTTCAGAGCTATCTGAAATTCAAAGATTAAAAATGTTTAAGATTTTGTTGAAGAGTTGTCTGTTCCTGGGCTGGCAAGGCTTCTGAAAGATGATACCCAACTATATAAACTCTTTGTAAGATACGAAATAGGATGAGAGCTATGAAGGGAATAAGCAGTGGTACTTAATTACCAGAAAAGTGTGCTTTATATTTTTTGTCATTAATACTATCTCATGGAAAAATGGCATACAAGAGAGTGTGTGTACATGTAGATGTCACAGACACCAGACCGTCTGTTGTCTCATGTCTGACCACAGTGCTTGTGATCACCCGAGAGCAGAGGGATTAGAAGCAAGGAAGGAGGCTGATGGTATTCCTTCTTTGAGTTATGTTGTACTGGAATTGTATTTTCCTTCCATTCTGTCAGATTTCTGCTCTGATGACTTTCAGGCTGGCTGAGATGGGCTGTTTGCTCCCAGCTGGGAAGATTCCTTAGTTTTGAATCACACCTCAAGTATATGTTGATATTCAGTTGGTTTGAGCATGGTGCTGATAACACCAAGGTCACAGGTTCGATCTCTGTATGGACCATTCTTGTTGGACTCTATGAGATCCCTGTCAATCCCTTCCAGCTCAGAATAATCTCTAAGACTGACAATGCCTACAGGCCTGAAAACTGTGACCAGCATCACTCAGAAGCTGGAATATTGGATTAAGGTACAGAATAATCAGCTATTACAATCTTCTATATCTTTTCTCATTCTGGTCTCTAACAACTTTTAAGGACTTCAAAATTTAAATACATTATAATTCTTATAACTCATTTTTATATTGTTGAAGTTGGAATACGTTTTCTACCCATGTATCAAAGTACTGCTCAGTTTTTGCCACTGAAATGGCTATTTTGTATTTCCTTTACATGGCAGAGCCTACTTTGTGCTCCAAGAATGATGAGAGACTTGTTTAGGAAATTGGTGTGTATTTAGCATTAGTTAAAGGTGCCATTCAGCACTCCAACAAGAGTATTTTATAATGGCTGAAAGCCATACTTAGAGACAACCGAAATGCATCTGTGGCATTCTCTAGGACTTAGTCACTATTTCTCCTCTACAGTCATGGATCTTGTGAATGACAAGGTGGGGGTCGTTGGAATAGCTGAAGATTAGTATCCCCTGCTGTTTTGTAATTATCAGAATCTGGACAGTCATTTATTTGAATGAAATAATGCATACAGTTTGTGCCTCCGAAGAAAAGCATACATAATGTGATTGTAAGAAGAGGTTTTCAGTCTCTCAGTAGGATGTCATAGGGTATGTTTATAAACTTCAACCTAGCAGTGTCTCTGCAGTGGAATTCCACTGGTATTGAGATAATAATTTGCACAGTCAAATTGCTTTCCTTACAAATACCCAGGGAATTATGAGGCCTAATCCTTTATTAATGTCAACCCATAGGCAGCAAGAAAGCGTAAGATTGCCATTCGAAAAGCCCAGGGGAAAAATCTCGAGGCCATCCGAGAGCTGAATGAATATCTGGAACAGTGAGTGTCTTACAAGAATACAGATTGTGTTTTGCTATTCTGATAAATCTTTTTAATTAAAATGGAATTTGCATTTAATTTACGCTTTTGCTTCAGTGCTAGTCATTTACAGAATCCCTTGCACATTCTTTCTTTTTTTGCTTATTTCCTTTCTTGTCTTCTCTATACAGATTTGTTGGAGACCAAGAAGCTTGGCATGAACTAGCAGAACTTTACATCAATGAACATGAGTAAGTTGTTTGCTAAGTCTACATAAAAATTGTTAATTTGAAACCTCGTCTGTGTAAGTCAAAAACCTCAGTGATTTTTTTTTTTTAAGGACTAGTGTTACAAAGTATGCTGTCTCATTTCCAATATACTAGGCCTCAACTGGAAATAATTACCAAGCTTATTTGGCTACCAAATACTTTAAGAAGGCATTTGATTTTTAAACAAAAAGAGTTTACTTAATTACCTGTATGTTTCAGTCAGTTTTTAAAATCTGAGGTTTAAAAGAAGTGGTTTGAGTGCAGCAGGGAACAGCACTAAACCATTATTTTTCATTCAAGTGATGTATTTTACTTGTTAGCGATGTTAAATTCTTTCCTTCTAAAATCAGTTGATCACAGCAACCGATATTCCAATTTTCTTTTAGCGTACCACCCCCAGAACTTTTAGTAACCTTTAAAAAAAACCCCACTAAGCAAAAATGGATCCAGAGTTGGAGGCATCTGGTCGCCTGGGTACAAAACCCAATGCGATCAAGAATGCTGAATGTTGTAGTAACTTGCTTATTGGATATTTAATGTTTTTGTTAGCTTTTTTTATTGCTGTAGTGACAGGAGGAAATCCCAGTGTGAGAGGATTAGCTCAAAGCCTTAGTGCAAGTTTTCTAATATCAGAGCATTAATTCAAACCTCCACCCAAAGGCGTATCTTTTTTTTCCCTCTTTCTTTTGTTCTTCAGCCCAGCCTGAATTATATCACATTGTTTCCTTCTTTCCTTTTCAGAGGGTAGTAAAAAAATCAAATTGTCAAGGAAGAAATAGCCATCCTCACTGTGAGGAAAAAATTGTTCCCTAGTCACCTCTCCTTGCACCCCATTCTCAAAGAAAATAGTTATTAAACTCTTTTAAATTATGACTTCAGGAATAATCTAGAATTTTGATACCCAGATTTCCATTTGTTTGGGGAAATCTACCAGCCACTTTTCCAAGAAAATAGCTACTAAAAAAAAAAAATTGGCTAGAAGGATATTTAAGCTTGTCAAATCTGTCAGTACAAAAGTGAATGATAGAGTGGTGCAAACATACGTATTCCATTGTTGGGTTGGGGGTTTTTTTGCTATAATCTTTATTAAAAAATTGTGCAATAAAACCTGAGAAAGAAATTGCTTTTGCTTGTATTTGTCTTGGTCTGTAATTCCTATAAAAAGCAATATGTAGAACTTCAGTTCATGGAAAGAATTTACTGTCCTCACTGTACTTCCATGAGCATCATTATTATTATTTTGATAATAGGGAAAAATTGGGCTCTTGGATAAAAGCAACTAAAAGTTAAGTCTTAAAAAAGAAGACAATTCATCATCTTGTATGTTTTATCAAGGTCACAAGTCAGAGGGCTTGTGAAATCACCATGCTCTCACTGTTGCTCATAAACACACGAAGATGTACAAGGTTTACACAGTCCTCAGTTCTACCCTGTTCTGAAATGCCGACTCTGTCGTCTGCTTTTGGAGAGTGAGGTGGCTGCCCTTTTATCTCCAAATTAATAATTGATATAGATACAGGACTATTATAACATCACTGGTGAAAACCACAGCGTCTTTATTTTAGGATACAAGATTTTACAGATAATATGGTTTAATATGGTCTCATAATTGCTAAATTGCTTTTACTGTGATATTAAATATGTACTTACGCTGTCATTATAAACCTTGTATCTCTGAATTTTGGAATCCTATCACATAAATGGTGCAATAGTGCTATCACATATCTCTAGACAATGCAAATTCTGCAGAAAATTCTATTATTTGAAAGATTATGAAGCTAAGATTCTCAACAAACCTGCATTTTGAGCTTGACTTATTAATTCTTTCTGAAAGCTTTCACTAAAAAAACTCAACAACTAGGGCTTTTCAAATGATAAGGATTTGCCCATTTGGAGAGGTCTGATGCTATTTTCATACATAAATTTGAACTGTTTGAATTTTAGAACTGCTCTTAGTATTTATTTTTTTAATCTCAGTTTTGTGGTTGACTGTTGGCAGGTAAAGTTAATTGACAGTATAAATGCTGTGGTCTGTAGCTGGATTTATGAATCCTCGGGTAGCTGAATTTTCTTAGGAAAAAAAAAGAATTATTTTGTAGTCTCAGTTCAGTGTCTTACAGTACCTAATACCTGTTTCTGCTCATCACTCTTGCTGATAAGAAATGGCACTTATTAATAAGAGATTAGTATATTAAATGCTTTTCATGAGCTGTTCATACATACCTAGACCATTAGATTTTGTGTATTTTTTCCTTATCTCTAATGTAAAAATAGTAACTTGCTTCTAAACATCATTTTAAAATTAAACATTTTTATTAATTGTGAATCATGTGATTTTATGGGGGGAAAAGTAAGACTTTTATTGTGCTGTAAAAAAACTGAAGCAAAGAGCTGTATACTCGTGTTTCATTTTATCACTGTTTTTTGTATTCCTCAGCTATGCGAAGGCAGCCTTCTGCTTAGAGGAGCTTATGATGACTAATCCACACAACCACTTATATTGTCAGCAATATGCTGAAGTAGGTATTTCAGAAAAATCAATTATGTTTGATTACATTTTCTGTCTTTATGTTACAGAAGTGGTGAAAATGGTTTCTTTAATTTTTCCCTAGGAGATTTAAAAGAGTACACAGAGAATGAACATGTCCTGAAAACTGTGTTTTCTTACTCAGTGACTCAGTCACAGTGTGACTAAGCTAAATATGAGAGTTAGGGCAGGAATTACTGAAGATAAAAGCTAATTTTAAATGAACCCTTCTTGTTGAAGTTTTTATGCACTTTTCAAATTAAGTGCATGAGAAGTTCAACTTTCCTACAACAATGCTGCCTAGGAGGTTATGATATATTGCCTGTTACTGTGGACTCAGATCTTGGAATCTACATACCAAATTCTGCCTGAAGGAGCACTGGCCGAAGAGTGGTAAAAACTAGAGGTAAACGTAGAAGTTTTAGCTCAAGGTTTTAGCTGTTTGAATTAATCTTTTTTTTCCAGATTTTTTTTTTCCTAAATTTTGCTGTTAACTGCTTAAAATGGGTTCAGTTTTTTAAGTTAACGTGGATAAAATTGGGTTGACATTAAAACTTGAAAGCTGAAGTAGCTTTCTCATAGAAAGACTTTGAAGCATCTCTTCTAGTATTTATCCCTCTTTTTGTCGATCTAATATCTGGAAAAATGAATAGAAAAACAATGGAGTAATCCTCTAAACTTTGTGTGCTGTTTTGAATACATAATGAAAGGCATTGTGTTGTTTTGTGAACTGGTTTAATGCATGCTGTGAGAACATAGTATCAGTACGGATTTCTAGTAGTCAGAATTTAAAGTTTGTTCTACTTTTCATAAGAGACTATCCCAAGATTTCAAGTATTTATATGTGACAAATAATCACTTTCTAATCTTGTCGCAATACATTAATTAAATTAATGCTGGGTTTTTTTCTCCTATAGTTAAATATTTTTAAATTTATATGTTGCGAAGAACTTGGATTTCTCCCAAGCCAGTATTTGGCCTTTGATAGGGCTCACCTGATTTGAAATGTCATGTGAAACAAACTTGGAGTGAATTTTTGTAATATCATTGCTTCGGAGTGCATGCCCCAGGTATGAATGACATGCAAGTTTCAGGAGCTTATCATTTTTACAGGTTAAATACACTCAGGGGGGGCTTGAAAACCTTGAGCTCTCAAGAAAGTATTTTGCACAAGCACTGAAGCTGAACAACAGAAATATGAGAGCTCTGTTTGGACTTTACATGGTAAGCATGATTATATATTTTCCATGCTATCATTTTGAATATATTTATGCATGTATATTATCCTTTGCCATTTGCTATTTTGTTTTTTCCCCCTGTTGTTTTAACTTAATAAGTCAGATTATTAACACTGTTTTAAAATATGGAGTATTTTACATACATTTGGAGTATAGACAATTTTGTGCTAGTAACTACTCAGTACTTGAAGTGCTCTTAACCTTTAAGTTTTGCCTGTATTTTCAAAAGAGTTATAATTATTGGCACAGGAAGGTAACTTCTTGAAAAATGTTTTAAAGACATGCTCCTCTCTAGAGGACAATGAACTGCTGAAAAACGCCAGCACAGCTGCAGTGATTCCTTGCATAGTGGATTTATTTATATAAGTAAAAAACTCTCTTTAGTTCTTAAGTAATATTTTTTATTCTTTCAGGTGAAGGTGGGCATACTTTATGTAGAGTTGTACCTGCTTTTAAAATGTGTTTTCTGATGCTACAGGGAAAAATGTCATGTTTTTAATGGCAGTTTGGACATACAAGTGAAGTATTTTATATTGTCTGTGGTAATAAATCGAATGTGGGAAACTAATTCATAACTCTCACTTTAGGAAAAGCAAATTGGATTAGCTGATCATGTCCAGGTTTGGTTCTTAACTCAATACAGAACTGAACTGAAGTCTAATGTAGCTTTAAATAGAACAAACAATAGTTTAAAAACTCTTGCTAATTCTTATCTGGGTGCTGTTTGCCAGTAACTTTTAAATTTTTTTTTTTCTTTTTCCACTATCACTGCGTGTTGGGCTTGGACTGTAAGGATGCTGAATGTTCTCAGCTTATTTCATGCACATAAATTTTATAGTTACACTGGTTTTTGTTTTTATTTTATTGTATTCCTAGTCTGCCAGTCATATTGCTTCCAATCCAAAAGCAAGTGCAAAAATGAAAAAAGATAATATGAAATATGCCAGCTGGGCAGCAAACCAAATAAACAGAGCATACCAGGTTAGTACTTCATTGCTTTATGATACTCCTAACATGCTCTCTACTTCTTTTCTGCACTTCTATCAGCTGCTGTTCAAGAGGTTAAATATAACAGGAAAATCAGCATAATCTGCTTGTATTTTTTATGTTCTGCTTCTGTTTGATTTCCTGGAAGCCTTAATTAATATAAGGTTGATATTTTACATTTATTAATTACTATCATTTACTTAATAGCTTTAAAGAGATTTTTCCTACTAACATTAACTGAATGTACATTAGTGTAATATTGACCTCCAAGACTTGGTTCTACAGCTATTTTGGTAAAACTTGGTATGTCTTAATTCTTAGACTGACTTTGTTATCCACTTCTATTTTACTAGAAAACAAATGAAAATTTTAGAATTTTTATTTTCCTTGAGTTTACTCTGACCTTTCAAAATCATATTTAATTGCCTTAATATTTGTGACTGAAGTTGGCTTTGCATAGTTTGGTAGAAAAATGCTCATTGAGTTGTGAAAACATAGACTTTGTAGGCCACAATCAAAGCTTTGCTGAAGTCATTAGGAGTCTTTCAACTTTTTGAAAAATTATGTGTAAACTTTTATATTTGCTATTGTATTTTAAGCCTCTATTTCTTTTTATAACTATGAATGAAAACATGTTTTACCTCATAGGCTCTGCTCTCTGTGCATCCTAAATATAGGATGTCTATTTGACTCCCTTACAGCTATTTTTAATGATCTGCCAATCAAAGTTTATGAATAAGTAATCCTGAACATCAACATTATACTGTCCAATTCTCCCCAAAACTTTTCTTTTTAAGCAAAAGTATTGATATTAAATGCAAAGACTTTATATACATCTAACACTTCTTTCTCTTTGCAGCATTTCAGTGTTGGAATCTAATATATAATTTTTTTCTTGTTGCTACTGTTTCAGAGTTAATACTACCAAATGGCCTTTTTACAAGCACCATCTATTATAGAATTAAATTAGATTTTCCTTTTATGGCCAGTGCAGTTTTCTTAATACGTACTGCATGTCAGTTCCTTGCCAAGCATGCAGCTTCTTGTGGCTGATGTGTTTTTGATATATTCCAACTTAGAGGTATTTTCCATTTCTCCTAATTGGCCCTGTAGCTTCTGACCGTACAGTGAAGAGTATTATATCCCTGGGGACATAATGAAGCATTTTATACTTATGTGCCTAAAGTTTATTTCTCTTCTGCTCTTTAAATCTTTCTGCTTTTCATTAATAAACCATTTATGTGCTCACGATGGTAAGGTGTGTATGAATTAACTACTTTGTCTGATGTTTCATAAATAAACAGGGTAGTCTTCTGACTCAAAGTATGCCTGGCATTCCTGTAAGCACAGCACTGATGGAAAACTCAAGTATTGCAGGATTAAAAACAAACAAAAATCCCAACCAAACAAAACAACAACAAAAAAAGGAAATAAAAATGAACACAAACCAAACCAAAACAACCAAACACAACAATCTCTCAAAGAATGGAATACACTATGGATTCATCATTGATAGAACAAAACCGGTTTTAAAAGATGCGTGAATTTTTAGTGAAAACCAGTATTCCATGTTTTACATCTTAGTAAAATGAACTGCTTAGATTGGAGAGGATTTGCACATGTTTTAAGTAAATATTGTGACTGGAGTTCAAAGTACCAGTAGAGACTTAGCGGTTCTGGGAAACAGCCTCTTTCAGGGTGCATCAGGGTGGAAATTTAAAACCAGTGTTGGCTGTGGAATGGCCTAGAAGACCTGGAAATAGGCATCTCCTGGTTCTAAATATAATGGAAGTTTAATTAAGACAGTTTCTAGTTAATTGATTCACATCCAGATAAACATACCTGGATTTTTTTCCTTTTCCTTCTTTTCTCTCCGCATGGCTTTCTGTTAACATCATAATGTCTCTAATAAAACATGAATTTTATTGGGAGTGGTGTTGTGCTGGGGGCATTTTTAAGTGTGGGGGGTTTAGGGGTTTTTGGGGGATTGTTGTTTTTTCGTTTAGTTTGAATTTTTTTTAATTACTATTTCTGTGGAATTCTTTTGGATCGTACATTAAGCATTTTTGGTTGATGCTTACCAGAACAGGCCATGTTAACACAACTAACATACATACATACATACATACATACATACATATATATATATATATATATAGCATACTTTAGATGCTCTTGTTAGCTCTTTGGGCTATAAAGTGAACAGTGGGATATAAAGAACACTGTGTGTGATTAGCATCTTAGGGGCAGTTCAGCTCTTGAGAAACTGAAAGTGCTCAAGCCAGGATCTGGCAAGTAAATGGGGTGAATACCCCCATTCCTCTTCCCAGAAGAACCACAAGAAGCTCTAGTGAGCAGAGCTGGGCAGGACAGCCCCAGCCCAACCCTCCTGACCCTGTTACACGTCTGCAGAAGCGTTTGGCTGCTCCAGTCTCTGTGTCAGAGACTCGCAACATCCAGCAGCTACAGCCAGTGGTGTTGGGTGATGCAGTAGGTGGCAGCTCCCCTTATGAGTCAGTGTAGATTTGTTGCTCCCTCGGTGAGCTGAGCAGTTGGAAATTGTCACCATTTGGACTTGAGGAGGAAACCTTGGTCACTTGTGCCAGGGGAGGCCTTTACTGTGTTGCTGCCTTAGTGGGAGGGTATGTCTAGACAGGTTTTAAGCTGGATATTTATATAAATCCTCCCCACTTTCCATGCATTATCCACCTGTAAAGGGCAGTGAGAGCCTTAAAAGCTTGTTGGGTTTGACATTGACTTGTTTTATTAGTTGGACAGTCTCATACTGCTGAATGAAATTTTTCTGATGGTCATGTTCTAGAGAGCAAGATGAATTTAGAATCCTGATTTGGATGTCTAGACAAATTATATGAATTTGTGGCTTTAAATTCCAAGTTACTAATGCAAAAAGTTACTTGTGAGCAATTGTCTTGCAGTGAGATCTTTCCCCAGTTCCAGTTTGGATTTGAACTTGAACTACCAGCAGTTTGCTCAGTAATTTTGGAAAACTGCCTTTATTTTTTCAAATGAATGGCTATAGTTGCTTTTTTATTATTTAATTATTTTAAAATTTCTTTTTTATGCAATTTATTTGAAATGTTTTTACTGGTCCCCTTCTTTCAATTTATGATGTCATTCAACAGTGTGCTTTGGCACTTGATTTTTGCTTTTTCTGTGCATTCCTCTATGAAATCAGAGGAACTTCTTCATTTATTATCATTTAAAGAAAGCAGTGTGTGAGTATAGAAAGAAAACCTTATTTCTCAATGTTGGTTAGACTGTGTAGCACTGTCTTTACAGGAAAACATGGTGATAAAGAGTAGTTAAAAAAATATCTGAAAAGCACAGATATTTGACACTCCATCTAGTTACTGTACTTATTTTGATGTTAAATATGTAACCGTCCATGCTGATTAGTACTTCTCATCTGTATCTAATCTAGAAGAAATGTAAACTTCTTCAGGAAGACAGAAAGGTTTTGTAGCTAGGGCTGCTGTATGGAGCGGGAATTCCTGGCTGCTAACACATCCTCTGGAAAAAAAAAAAAGTCATTATGCTCCAGGCTTCTTAAATTTAATTGACTGGATGGAAAAAAGACCCAAATAAAATTTAGTTTTAATCCTTCATTTCTGAAGTTACTGAAGTACTCATTATTCAAAGAATCAATTTTATTATTATTATAAGCTACTTTTGCCTTATGACTGGGAAACTGGATCATTCCGTCAGTGCAGACCCTGAGAAGAGCTTCTGTCTGTTCTAACTGAGGACATGAGTCACAGTTACTTTAACACCGAAACAAAATAAGGCTACCTGGTGCTCTTCAATTAGGTAATTGGTTTAGCATGTCCTCTGGTGGAAGCATTTCAGCAGAGGCAGGCAAGTTTGATTAATGCTCACAAAAATCTTTAATGTGATCCTACTCATAGTAATTTTCCAGATACATGCTTCTTGGGTACATTGCTAAACTCTTCTGTGTTAGCAATCTACATGTTATTTATGGCTGGAGAGACGTGATTTTGTTACTAACCATTTGGGAAACAGAAAATTAAATCATGATTTAAGAAGTGGATTCCAGCTCAATCAGTCAAATTGCTGTGTAATGGCTGAATAGACAAAATAATTGTTCGTCAGGGCAAATTTGAAGTGATTACATTTCCAAGTGTACTTCTGGTTGTTATGACGCAGAGTTTGGTTTTATTTGTTCAGCTTAAACTACATGTCAGTATCATGAAGGCAACCGCTCTTGAAATTAGCAAGTAGCATTTTTTTAAAATAATGTCATATGTCAATTTTGTTTCCAGTGTCCATGATGAGAATAAGTAACATTTTTCTTATTTTGAAGCTTTTCTCTGCTTGCTTTCTGTGTGTCTTGCCAAGTGTGCTTTTTGACCACAGTATATTTAGGCTTCTGTGCTTTTATTGAAATTTCTGAATGCTTTGAGTTTGAAACAACTTTTCAGTTGAAACTTTCGACTTGTGTTTTTTAACTTGCTTGTTTTTGTGAAAGGAGTTGGAATTCTCAAGTGTCTGTTTAATGTGAACAAAGAGAGGATATTTTATTCAATCGGATATAAGCAAAAGTTCCTGTTTTCACCTTGGTGTGTGTTAAGAAATCTTGGATTTTCCTCTGAAGTTGACTATTGCATGTCACTATGGAAACTACACAACCTGAAGAATGGGTTTATATATACTACTAGAATCAAAACCTGGTACACCAGTTAATCGCCTGGAAATATAAAACATGAAAATACGGTGTTTTCAGTACATCTCTAAGCTGTAAAGTGTAGTCACAGTAACAAAATTTCTCCTAACTGTTTGATTTGAAATAGCTTATCATTTACTGTGCCAAAACTATGTTTTAAAAAACTCAGTGCTGATTGGGAATCTCAATGCTAGATTGTAGCCTGGAGGTCAAAAACAGGTTAACAGGTCCTGCAGCTTGTTGCTGGTGTGATATTACCTGAGTTTGATGACTTAATCTTTCTTAACAGGTCATGAAGAGTTTGCTAAATTAAGTTAATTACAAGAGAGAAGGGACACATTATAAATCAAGGACTAACTATGCGATACACTAGTGGTATTTGAAATAAAAAACTTCAAATTGAAAATTTATTGAGTGTTTAGATGTTAACATTTAAGTAGAGAATAGGCTGTTTTACTAGAAGCAAGTTTTAGTTACTGTTTCTGTAATTTCTTTACCACCCCTCCCAACCTGAAATGCAGAACTTTTTAGTGCAGGTGTATTAAAAATTGTTAAGAGTTTCATTTGACTAAAGACCAACCTGATCACTGAATCCCCTGTGTTAAATATGGCTGATGAGTGATGGAAATTGTCAGTATCATTAGAAAAATCCTTTTGAGTTCAACATGGGGTGGTCAGCATTTCCTATCCTTCTGCCCCTTCCTTTCTAAAGCCATTAGTAGTATTTATTAAGCTGTATCTTTCTTTCTTATCAAGACAGACTTTATTTCAAATGGTCTCTGAAACTGCTGTTTTAATAGTAGGCTACGGTCAAGTACAATGTCATCCCTCATGGTTACTTTGAACCATAAAATTTAATTATATGTTGTCTAGATTATTTTATAGTAAATTTTGATAAGTTGAATTTTTTTCTGTCTTGCTTTAACAAAAAGTAATTTTTCTTTGCTTCATAGAAGAAGGTGATATAGCTTGTATTCTGGTAAAAATTCTGAGTTCTAGTTTTGTGCTTTCAAGTTTGTAGTAAATAGAGTTAATTATTGGTATTTGGTGTTTAGAACTGTTATTTTCACAGGATTTAGACATAGAATTTCAGATATATGACAAATAACAATCTTTTCTTTCCTGTTTAGTTTGCAGGTCGCAGTAAGAAAGAAACTAAATACTCTTTGAAGGCAGTGGAAGACATGTTGGAGACCCTGCAAATCACTCAGTCTTAGCTTGGCACAGAGATCTAATATGAAATTTTCCAATACCACAGTCAACCTGTAATGACCTGTGGGTTATGTTACTCTAGTGCTGTTAAAAGTTAATTTTTTATTGATTAACGTGCTATATAAAATAACATTTTATGAAAAGTAAAATGCCTATTTATTGCTGCTATAAGATATGTGATGAATACCCACTGAAATGACTAACTTATCCACATAGACAACATAAAGAAATGACGTGCTGCACATCAGTCTCCTCAGATTTTTGTATGTACAGTACCTGCTTCTAAGCCATAATTTGTAGAAATAAACTTGTTAAATGATTAAAAAAAATACAGTGACTTATTGAACTTGCAAATGGAAATAACACATTTATATATGTAGATTAATAACATATGCTAAATATTTTTCTTATTTGCATATTTAAGAGTAAAAGCATGCCACAGAGGTACGCTTTCTGGAAAATACATCAAGGAGTGATTATGAGTACACTTTATTAGAGAAGAAATTTTGTTAAGGGTTTTCTTAATGAATTGGTATCTAGTACTGTAGAAATAGAGAAAACATACTCGTGGACTTTGCTTCAGAGGTGCTGTTGTACTGGCTTAAGGCCAAAGACATTCTTCTCTGTGGCTTTGTGGGCAAGTGCTTCCATGTCCACGTAGTTCTCCAGTCAGTATATGCATATTCCCTTTTTTTTTGATTCCTTCTCTGTCCTTTCTTCTATCTGTGTTCCACGTGACGAATTTCAGCTGGGGCTCTGTGCTTGTCTCTACTGTTCTGTGCCCCTGGTATGGGCACCCCTTTGCTGTGGTGCTTTGGCTTCTCCACATGGAGCAGGGGGTACTGCACTGGAAGGGTGACATGGGAGCTTCTTCAGCTGCCTTGCACTTGCTGAGGGATAGTGCTTGTTACACCATCAGCATGAAGCATCTAGCACACTGTCAAACTGGATTCTGTTTGTCTTTAGGCACTTGTTTATTCACCCAGATAATTAGTCAAACACCCTAGTTCAAGCATTTTGCACTTCTGATCATTCTGGATGTTGTTCAGATGTGTACTGTGGCAATTCAGTTGCACAGCTATCATTTCATTTACTACAGCTTCAGTAAGATTGTGTAACAGCAGCAACATACCCTTGGCAAATTCTAATAACGGTATTGCAATATTGTTTTCATGGCTATTGCAACCATCCAAGCTGATTAGACTTTCAGATTTTATAGTGCCTAATCTAAATAGATGGGTAGGTTAAAGACTGTGTATTAAAATGTCCTTATTATGATCCTGGACTCGATGTAATAAAACACAGCTGAGTTCCTTCTTAAAAACAAAGCAGCAACAAAAACTTCCTTCAAAGCTTGAAAATTTGTATAACTGAGCTGTGTTTTGCATGACATTGAGCCTTTAAGAAACATATAAAATCAGACTCCTCTTATTCATGAAGTAGATTGGAGTTCAATAGTGTGACAGAACGGGTGCCATGCCATCAGAATTTATTGTATGTGGAATCATAAAATAGCTTAATTCACTGCTGTTGAAATACAAAAGTGCAAATACTGCACAGTATTATATTAAATCATGCAATTCTAACTCGGGGAAATAGTGCACATCCTTTTATAATAGTAATTCACAAACTGGCCTCAGAACAGTACTTGTGGCTAGATTATATATGCTTTGGGTGGAAAACCAAGAATGTATCATAGTTAAACCTGTATATTTCTGTTGTAGTCTTTGATTGTATGAGTGTGCCATCTAGAGTTCTAAGCCCTAATTAGTATTTTTTCTGTTGTGCCTACACCTCGTGTAACTTGGTTGCATTTTAAAATTAAAAATGGTAGGAAGTTGTACTGAAGCTTAAAATTACTTAGTGCATAACATTTTACCTCCAAGGTATTAAAAACCAGCAGTGCAGTATTTTCCTGTAGCAGGCATCTCCTGCTGAAATGTGTTGTTTATAAAGCTTTGTTCAGAGGCAGCTTTTAATATAACAATGTCATACTTGGGTATTTAGTATATCAATTTCTCTGTAAGGAAACTTGTTCTGTTTCTTGTTTTCAGTTATTTGATGACAATTTTCCTGTCATTTGGCTGCTTAGCACCTTCTCATTTTCATTACTGCTTAGCATCTCTTTGAAATTAATGTTTAGCACTCTGATTTGTGCTTGTATTTTGGCAAAATTTCCACATAGTAGAGCTTACAAGTTAACCTTGCAAATATTTCTGACAAATTTGTGTTTACTTCAAAGGTTAAATAAATTACTTCTATGAAAATGCATGGGCAGTCTCTGACAGAACTGTTGAATTGCAGCAGTGGAAATTGAGAGTATTTTCCATATTCAAATTTAAAAATAAAGTTTAAAAATCCTCTGTCTGCAGGAGAAGTAACTGCATGAAATGCCCTGCACTCTCAGCAAGAAAAGGCTTGCTGAGAAGAGAAGCTGTCATATAATATGATCTTTGTAAAAGTAATTTTCCAATTCTCTTAAATGATTTTGTAACGTTACGGATGCTGTGTTGCATTAAAGAATAGGTTTTCAGAGAATGGATTACTTAATTAACAAATGAACTTCATTATGTTCTGTATTGTGCTTTGACAGTGACAAATGCTACACAAAAATATTATCAAGCATTCAGTCTCCTCTTTCCAAAATAAAAGGCCGTGTTTTCGTATTGTTTCAGTTGACAGCAAAAGCTTGAGACCTTTGCAATGCCAGGCTGTGTAACGATGACTGTGTCTTTATTTTCTCAACCATGCTTTGGTAATAGGCTTGACAGGGAGAGCTCAGTGTTACTCAGTGAGGTAAAAGTCATTGAAGAGCCACCAAAACCTCCAGTTCTGCCCTTGTGTTACAAGTTACTGGTGACTTCTTCAAAACCTTTTGTGCAAATGTTATACAATTCATATTATGTAGCTGCAAAAAGCACATCATGTTTAGAATATATCCCTAAATCTCTTCAGTTTGGTGCCCAGAATATCTTGCAGTTGCTATTGGAAACTCTGTTATTAGTCAACGGAGGACTTCCTCTTGGCAGTGCTGTATTTGTAATGGCATCCATGTTTGCGAGTCACTGCATTTACAGTGGAACTTGTATTTCAGCCAGCTTTAGGAGGGAGGGGAAAAGGAAAGCAAATTAAACTTGACTTACTGGCATGAATTTGTTAGCTTCTTGTTACTTGTACTCTCATCTTCCAAGAACACCAACTGTAGCTGCAGTCAGGTTTGCAATAATAATTCTTGTAATTTAAGAGCTTCTATATATTCAGCTCTAAACTCAGAACTCCGTTATAATCTAAACCATAGAGATTCCAGTGAAACAGTGCTATGTGATGTGCACATACCCCCATATGCAGGCAGGGAATACTCCCACCCTCCTGCAAGTTGGTGTCAGAGTAGAGGAGCATTAGTACAATTTTTGACTGTAGTTTTGTCTAGAAAATTAATATGGCTTAATATTTCTCAAAGTATTGCTTAGTACTTGTTCAGTGTATGAATAGAATATTAGGACTATTTCTTAACTACAGCAAGTAGTCTACTACTGTGTACAGTAGTACAACCAAACTACTTGAGTCTACCCAGAGACTCATTACCAGGAATAAATGGGTCATTAATCTTAAAAATGCCTCTTAAAAATAAACAGAACACTCCCCCTAAACAACAACCCCCCACCAAAAAGCCCCAAAAAACCAAGCCAAACAAAACCACAAAAAAACCCCCACCTAAACAACAACAAAAACCAACCAACCAACCCACCAAAAAAAACAAAACAAAAACAAAAAACCCAAAGAAAAAAAAGAGATCAACCTTACCAAAGTCACCTGGTAAAGTTGTTTTTTAGCTGCTGGATGTGAAATTGAAAACCTTTATCAGTGCACTTCTTAGGTGACTTTATTTTGCCCTGTGATGAGGAAGTCCCCTGTACAAAGCAGTGCAATCCTTTCAATGCTTATCAGGAAGGAAAAAAGGCTGGAGAAACACACAGGCCTGTTCAAGCCAATGCCATAGTAGGGTTTCCACTGGCAAGTTGCAAAGAACATGCTATTCATCTGCACTTGGGATCCCCGAGCTGAGCAGTCGTGGTGAAAAGGACAAATGAGCGTGGCCTGGCACAGCCCAGAGCCTGCAGAGCTGGTGTTCAGGTCCGAGTGCTCAGGGACCCAGCACAGCACCCGAGCTCTGCCCAGCTACCGCTACAGCTGCACATTGCCATGAGTCTCCCCGCAGGATGTTGCTCCTACTAAGGACTGTCCTGTCCTCTGCTTTACTTTTCTCCCCTTGGCTTCTCCACAGCTGGAGGATCTTGCAGAAGATCTGGTTTTGCTTCGGGACTGGTGTAGAGGTGAGGGTACAGATGGATCAGTTTGCTGGACTGATCCTGGCTCTGTGAAGGTTTAGCACATTATTGGCTTCAGTGCACTGAGTGACCAGTGCACACCTAAAGGTCAGCATGTAAGCCGTTACCTTGGACTGAGTCTGCTCAAATCCTCTGTGGGTGCTTGACAAAGAATGTCTGAGGTTGGATGTGATCCGTGCTGAGTGACCTGGAACTGGAAAGACGTTACAGTGATGTGGTGACTGCAGTTTGGGTCTCACAGTCACTGGGCCTTTTTGTGCATGTGCGTGAAACAGCGTGGGGTGAATCACTTCAGGAAAACAGTTCCAGATGGGAGGCTCTTTATCCAAGTCGAAGAGATGGCTGGAGGGAGGATGGGACACCTTTTCAGCTTGAGTGAGTCAGCAGAGGACCAGTAGCTCTCTGCCCTGTAGCAAGTGACAAAATCTGCTGCGCATTTGCATTGCCAATAATGATAGGTGTTAGGTTGTGTTTAAAAAGGAAAAATAAATTGTTGTGCAAAAATGTTTCCTTATCCCTGTGTATTTTAACTGCTTTCAGTGTGAGCTTGTTGATGTTATGGTTCCTCATGGCATTTGGGTGGCATGTAGGCATCTACCTCAAGGTGCTGGAGAAAGACACATTTACAATGACTGCTCACATGGGAAATTTCTGGTGGGCTTCCATCATGGCAGGACACAAGCTGCTTGCACTGCCTGTCTCGTAGATGGGGCTTGCTTAAATAACATCCCTCTTATGATCCAGGCTAATTTTGCCCAGAGAAGGAAGGATCTTTTCCCAAATTTATACATTTTTTTCTGTAGCAAGCTTTTAGGTTTTGGACATGATGTTTGGAAGGGAAACTTTAAACCTGTAATCCTCCCAGGAAGAGACTGCAAAAATCAACAGTGAAGCAGTTTCAAAAAAGTGAGCAGCAAGTACAATTAACCATTGCCTCTGTTTATTTAGGTAATTGAGCGTGACACCGTGGTGTGTCTGACAAGTTGGTTTGTGTTTTTTATTCCATTAAATACAGATACGACACTCATAGCTGTCACTGCCTGTCTGAGATTATTTGTTTCAGTTTAGACTTTGAAAACCGTGTAAATGTGGATAGATCACGAGGTGGGCAGCAGTATAAGAAAACTACCCAGTAGAACTGTATGTCTTTCCCTGGACAGCTGTTGCAGTTTATTCTGTTTAAGTTAGAATCAAGAATGAAAACCATAGAAAATTATTAATAGAGCTATTAAAAGTTAATAGCTGCTATGTCTGTTCAATTCTGAAATCAGTGTTGTTATTCCTTTTTTCAATTAAGTGATTATTCTATGGGCTGCTTGGCCATTATTAGCAGGTTTTATTGTAAACTCGAAACATGGTTGAAAGATTCAAAGAGAGGATGAAAACTTTGAGAAATCTATAAATACCCTGGTATTTATGCAATTGAGATAAATCATATATAAAATGAACACAGAATTTCTGTTTTAAACATATCAATACCATTTAGTGCCTTGTAACAATATTGTAATTGTAGTCATGCCAAGCTTTTTGATCAAAACTTCCCAGAAATGTGATGTCTATATGGAGCCAAAAGCTCTAATAAGCTTTTAAGTAAAATTTGATTTAGTTAAGTGTAGGCACCACCTAGACTTAGAAAGGAGCCTTTGCTAATACAGATAATTTGTTCCTCTTGGGAAGCTCCCATATTCAGGTAATTCTGAGCCTGAGAGCCATATGAAAGAAACAGCTACAACTATTAGAGTAGTTTCAAAGAACATCAAGGCTTTTCCACATACAAACCATCTTCTCAGTAAAGCAGAGATGTAGATGTGGTCATCTGGGAGCATCTTTGAGAGCAAATCAATACATGATACCATCACTGGAATTGGACGGAGAAGCCTAACAAGAGACATCTGATTTTCTTTAGACCCTTTTTTTAATGTGAATTTTGCTGAAGAAAAAGGTAGTTTGGTGTTTCAGCTGTCTAACTACATAACAGGAAGTGAATTTTGGGGGTATGAGCCTGACAGGCTGGTGGGTGGCTAGGGTCAGTGCGAGGAGCGGTGTCTTACGCTGGTTCCAGGTTGGCAACACCTGGGCCTTCCATGCCAAGGCAGGAGGGCCTGGTACCCTGCTCTAACATCTGTGTTGAGGATGAGAACAGACTTTCTCGTGTCTTTTCAATGCCCAGCTGTCATATTCAATCTTCTGAATGCCTGTATACTGCGAACAGTGCTTTTAAAAAAAATTCCAGTTATTTCCCAGTTCAGAGGAGATCAATGATCCAATTTATTCCTTCCAGCTCTAGGCAGCAGATATACAAGTATTTTGGTCAAAAAGGGATCCTGGGTCCTATTCCTGGATTCCTATTTAGACAACAAAATTAGGGATGGAATTCTCCAAGTCATCAGCTCCCAGTTGGCCTTGCTGGCACTTTCCTGATTCCAAATTTTTTTGAAAATCAGAGTACATATTTAAGTGCTTAAGTGCTTAGACATGGATTTTATTCTTAAATTTAGGCACCATTTTTTAAAAAAAAATTTATTTTGTGCCCTTTATTTGCCAGACTCCTAAGTGGAAGCAGAACAGATAGTTGTCTGAATCACCCTGGCTCTGTGTTTGTAAGCAGCTGAAGAGTGACTTTTCATAGATGGCCATCTGCACCTAAAGTAGAGAAAGAAAACAATGAAAGTGATTGCTGACTAATGCAGTAAGGTCTACATTTTAAACAAAATTAATGCAAAAAAGGCTGCAGATATGAAAAATTGTAGGAGTTAGTGAGGTTAGAGATCTGCTTGAAATATGGAAGGTATAATGAAGTCTGTGTACTGCTGGGTTCTGGAGAAGTCCTGTGGTCCTTTTTCTTCATGTTTCCATGTCCACTCCCACAGTCTCTCGCCTGTTGCCTCTCACCAGTTACATCATTTGTGGTGGTTCTTTGGGGCAGGTTGCTGTCCATGTGCTGTGGCCAACTGTGACACATATGAGGATGGAGGGATGACGTCTGGGTGGTGATTTTTCTGTTGTTTTGTCCTTTTCCTTCTCAGTGGTGGGTGAGACCTGAGTGTGTTCTTTGGCAGTGAACAAGAAATACCAGAAGACTGCCATATATTGGCTGTGTTCACTTACCTCTGGTCACTTCAGGTATATGAGGCAGAGAAATAAAAAGTGTCAGGAGGATGTCTGTCTGCTGCTGCAACCCCACTGATTAGAAGAAATCTGTGGGACCAGCGTTTCAGTGCCACCATGGGAATAGGAGGGAGGTGAGCACAAACGCCCTGAATGAAGAAGACTAAATAGATGGGAAGTTATACTACTGAGGACTGGCTAGCATGCAAGAATTTCATTTTACAATAAAATTGAGGTTTGACTGCTGCTTTTTTTCCATAACAGAAAAAAGAAAAAGCCAACAGAAACCTTTTCACCACTGAAAAAGCCATACTCACAAGGTTGACTCCACACCGGATGACCAGTAACCTAATGACTGAGTCATTTCCCTGTATGGTGGGAGACGAGGGTTTACGTTGTCTACCTGATTACAAGAGACTTTGAGCTTGTGTTTCTTGTATTCCCAGCAAGTGACCCATCCATCATGTGTGGAGTCAAGTCTCTGGCCCAGAGGTGGTTGGAAAAAAGGGAGAACTCAGTATGAGACAGCTTCTCTTGGCAGCTTGAAAAGACAAACTTTGCCTCCCTTTCACAGTGAACTTCATGTATCAGCCAACTACTGAAGTGTTAACTGAGCTTGAATAAAGGGAATTATCTTTCAGACATACAGATGCATCTTCAAATCTTTAAGATTAACTTAGCACATTGCTTGGCTCGGACCTCAAGTGACGTAACTGGTGCTGGCAAGGAAGGTGCATGCCATTGCAAAGACAGATCTGAAAACATAACTTCATTTTTCTTACCTGCTTAAGGTTGGCGGGTTTTCATTTTTTATTTGATTTTAGCAGGGTTAAGTAGATAAATTTCCTTATTATGCTGATCTTTCTATAAAAGACACCTGTAAATGCTGTTCTTTGTTTCACTAGTAATGTCTTATCTCTTGAGTCATTCAGTCTGTGGGATTATTCCTTTTTCCCCTCCGTAGGTAGTTTAAAATATCTCTGATGAAATCTGTATGCAGAAAATAGGTAACTTTGCTGGAAATTATCTTTGATTAGTTATTTTTCCCTTGTGCAGTGGGAGTTACTCAATTTTTTTTAATTACAAAAATCTTGTGGGTAATGGTATAGTTCTGTAACCAGCATGAAGCAACCTCCCACTTCTCGAGTTTTGTTACTGACTTGGCTCTGCAGCATGGTTCAATTCAGTAACTTAGGGTTTTTCTCCTTCAGATTTCTCAAATGTAAAATACAATCAATGAAATCTTTTTTCCCCCCAGAAAAATCACTGCTCATAGGTGTTGCTGTGAAATTAATACAGTGCTTATCAGTTTTATCCTGCTTAACTTCATAAATGTTAAATTACTGGTTGGCTGATCAACGAGCTAAATCTGTCTGGGGAAAGAAGTAATTTCTCACAGGTAACAAGAAATTTATGTCATGTGGGTCATTCCAGTCAGTGCTTCGAGTGACAGGAAAGTGTAGGGTAAATTTGGCAGAATTCATGTACATTTTATACCGGCTCCAGATGTTTTAAGCATTCTATGCATTCATTTTTAAATATGGTCTTTTAATAGTTGAGGTAGTTACTAGTTTTTCTGCTCAAACTGAACTTCAATATGAGTAGCTGATGGATACAAATTAGCATGTCTTGCTAACCTAAAACTTTTATTATTTATCCATGGTTTATTTTCTATAGTTGTCAAGAGCTTTTGATTGTGTAGTCTTCATTGACTATATAAAAGATAATCTGCCATTTCGATTAACAAGAGAAATATATTTGAAATATGTTGTATGCAGAATTTTTATATGATCAAGTGCAAAATGATAGATCACACAGTAAAGGGATGTGGAATAAAGTATGAAAAGGTCTTGAAGAAAAAAATGAGAAGTGATTCTGAATGTTAGTGGGGTCACAGCTACTCCTGAGATTAATTATTATATATACTGAGAGTTTGATCAGGTCTGATTTAACTCAGAAGTTTTTATTGTGATCTGAACTTGAACTTGGTGTTGTGAGTTTTAGGTCAAATATTATATTCCATTAAAATACTAATTTATCTTTTGTAAATCATTTTTAGACCATTTTCATTTATAATCATAGGTTTCTCTATATTGAAGGTGCTGCATTGCCAAATACCTTCTAATGAATGGGACACATGACAAGTCAAGTGTTTAAAGTACATGATAAAATAAGAAACTTATCAAAAATTTTCTCTTATTTTTAAACTGTTTTTCCATCGCAAGTCTGAAAAATAAGCAACTGATTTTTTTTTTTATGATTGTCATTAGGTGACTCTGGTATAATTTATGTTAAGAGGTTTTGGCCTGTTTATGTGTGCTGAAATTTGCCAAAATTGGTAATGTGATATTCCATCTTTAGCAAGCCTATAGAGCAATAAATAATGACACATGACTGTATGTGAGTGTTGTTAGTTAATTTTTTTTGTGGTGTTCATGAAATGCAACAATCTTCCAACCCAAATTCTGCAGCATTAGGCAGCAAGTTGTACTCTGAACTAAACCAGATGCTGATCAGCTCTGTTCCTATTATCGACTTGGGGCAGAGATGGTAACCAGACCTTATTTGCAATGTTAACATTTGGAACAGATTAACAGCAGTTAGGCTGAAATGAGAAACCTCCACTTTACTGAAAAGGTTCAAAACATGTAATGCTGTAAAAATCAGGACGTCTGTAGTATGTTAGATAGGAATAAATAAGTTAACTGTAAGCCTCACTTTCTCCTTCGCAGGATGTGTTGTTTCCAGTTTATGAGTGACTCTTTGAAAGGACATGTTTATGAGGTATAGTCAGGCTTAAGTCCTGATAAACCATCTACCGGATGAGGTAAAGTATAGCCAAACTTGCTGTGCCTGTTCATTGTGAGAGAGCCCTCCCCAGAGCCAGGCTGTACAGAAGATTTTTGTCTGGGGGACAAATCCCACATGCATTCGTGAAGTGCAGAGACTCAGGATATTTTTGACTGCCAGCCTTCTTCTACATTCAGACCCAATGGAGAACGTGCCCCAGAGGTCCTGTCAGAGTACATGGAACACGTGGTGGCCCATACATGGCACGCTGGGCTAGGGATGTTTCTCTGTGCCTGCTTGTGGTATCTCAGAGGATTCACTGGGAACTGGAGGGGTTCAACAGGAGTGTAGCACAGGCCTAATGCTTTTTAGGCTGAAACTGGGCTAAGCCTCACCACCTCTTTGTGAATATTGTTATAGATATTGCTGCAACCATAAGCTTCTACAGTGCATTATTTCTGGTGTTGTATTACCTTCCTCCTCCTTTCCTGTGCTTTTTTATTGGGAAGATTGCTTTAGCAGGAATTGAATAGCAAGCGTCAATTCTAAGGAGAGTATTTCTCCAAAAGTCAGTCAGAGATGTTGCTGGGTTCTCATTGTGTCACCTGCTGCATGGTTTTTCCATGTGCCTGGTTTGAAAACATAGTATTCAGGTTTGCAGAGAGTAAAAGCTTCTTGAAAACTCACACACAAGGCCTCTATTTAAATGTAGTTATTCAGCACTGTCAGTACAGATGTTGAGAGAGATGAAGCGAGGATATTAGCTACCCTGGTAATCTGGTCAGATTGGTCGTACAGCAGCCATGTCAGCCAAGGAAATCTCCAGCCACAGCCGCACACACGGAGAGCTGCGCTGGGAAAAGAATCAGCAGCAAAGTGCTTCGTTCACGAGTGGAGGGGCCTGTATTGGTGGTGCTGAGCACTCATCGTGGTAAGCTAAATGGGAACTTAAACCTGATCTGCTCTAATTACATTGAGTAAACTATTGTGTGGATTACAGTTCAGTTTATGTTGACTTGGAACGGGTTTTGGTTAAGTGCACGGTGTGGCTGGAGGTACGCGCTGGAGCGGTAGCTGTGCTTGGCTGTGACTTGTGCAACTTTCTACAGGTAAAGTTACAATCCTTCTTGTAGGAAGTAGCAACAGCCATTTCTGTCTCTTGGGAAGGAGCAAATTTGTAATGACAGGGACTCTGTCCTGTACTGCTCTGGCCGGGTGACCAGCAAGGAGGGACATTTTTTGGCCTTCTCCTTTGTGGGATGAGGAGAGGAACCAAGGTGTGGTCAAGCAGAGCAACAGCAGCACTGGGACAAGCACTGCAAGAAAGGACCTAGAAAAACACCAAGACATGGAACCATTTACTCCATGCAAGATGGTTAGAGATATGATCTAAAACATGTGTAACTACAGGCAGGAAATGAAGGGATCCTGGAAGCATGGGACAAGTGCCTGCCTGACGCTGTTTCCATGTGTGCTGGGTGCATGCTGGTGTACGCTTTGACCCACGCTACCCAGGGTTTTGCTCCTGGCATTCAGTCACACAAAAAAAAAAGTTGCCTCCTAGCTTTTGTGCACCCAGCATGGGTGTGAGGCAAGTTCAAGTGAATGAGTGGGTTCAGGCAGCCTTGGACCTATGCTGCAGAGGTGTGCTGGTTTTCCCTCCAGTAGTCCACAGCTGCATCACATAGATCCTGAATGAATCCACTTACAGGTCACCCAGCGATGTGAGTGTAGGTAAACTTCCAAAATTTATTATAAAAGGTATGCTTGCCTTTTTCTTGACCTTCTAGGTATTTGGGTCTTCTGAAAATTGATCAAGCTGCTACTGAATTACAGGTCAGTGTGAAGCCATCCCTGGCCATGGTGTTACTTAGAAGCTTGTCTGAATTTCAGTTTGCAGCTGGACCTCTTCTGTGCTCCCTTTATTTTAAATCAGAAAGAATATTTTCAGATGCAGAAGAAAAGCTGAGACTACTTTGCAAGTAATAGTATTTTCCATGTAAAAGTGAAAAAATAGTGAAATACTAAGCTGTTAGTATTTTAAAGCATGACTTCTTTTAGATGGCTTATATCTGGGAAGCACAAAGGAGGGATTAATTTTCCCCCTCAGGTTAGCGCCTATTGCCAAGGAAGCTTGGAAGAAAGTATTTTATGGCACTGGCACTGCAGAAACAGGCAGGTGGGCAGCTCTGAAGCATGGTGGATGTTGCTGTCTCCGCTTAAAGACTTTGATCTGAGACTGAATTTAGGGTTTCCAGCATAAGCACACAGTGCAAGGTGGTGAAGCAGGAGTAAAATGCCAGCAAACAACTACAGCTCAGCATGTCAGTACACACTGCTACATGGCTGTGGTATTAACATCTCCCACACTGAAATGGGTACAAAACAGTTTATAAAGTGGAAGCATGGCTTCAAGCAAGGCAGGGTTTTGAGAAGAAAACTTGAAGTGACACTTTTGCACAGAAAGTTTTGTGTGCCCGATCTTTCAGATTTTCAGTCCTTCACATGACAGTGGTTCTAAGGGGGCTCTGCCCAGCTGTCATTTCAACATCCACAGAACTGGTAACCAGGTCTCATTTCTGATAGTAAAATTTTGCTCATCCTTTACCTTGGTCACTTGAAATGTTTTGCTAGGCAGTGGCATATTTGCATTGGATCCTCTGCTCTGAGGACAAAAGCATGCTATTTCTAACTCTTGCACCTTAACTTCTCTCTGCTTTACCTCTGCAATGAGCATTCCTGTTGTAGAGTTCCTTAGGCCTTTAAGCCCTTTTTAATATAAACCATTGCTTTTAAAGGTCCGTTTTGCCTGCTGTGAGAAACCTGACATAATGGAATTAGTGACAGAATTTTAAATATGGAGGTGATATGCTGTAAAATCTCAGTTGCAGTTTGCATTAGATTTAGATTTAAAATGCGCAAAAATGTAATTGAAGGATAAAAATTGGCAATACTCATAGCCTAGGAATTATGTTTCAGACTTTGGAAGGAAAATGATTTGGCTTATTTTTTTCATTTTCAGGAACACTATTATTTTCTTACTTAATGGTTTCAGATGCTGTTAAACGAAAAAAATATTTCTGGAGTAAGTGAATTTTGCAGGTGCTTTGTCCTGGGGTGTCTCTTGGAGTTTTACAGTATGACTCTTTGGGAAAGCAACAGGTCACAAACCTTCCTGAAGTGGCTTCCAGCCAGCCAGGAATGACAGCTGAGGTTGCTGGTGTTGCAGCTGCCCTGGTGGGGTGGCACCAACCTGCCCAGCCCAGCGTTTCACCATGCTGGGAGGGTGGCTGCAGCAGGGGACAGCACTCAGACATCCCTTTGGAAAAAATGTGTTGTACTGCATACAAAGAAGAAGAAAAAGCATTCAGATCTTATAGAGTCTCAAGGACTAATAATGGCTTGGCATGTTGCACGTATGTGGCCCAGTTTTAACTGAAGTACTGACTGGACTTAGTTACCACAACTGGAACTAAGCAGGGCACCCAGTCTAGGGGGAGAGGTTTGCCCTCAGCAGGAGCTCCCCATGGGCATCACCATCTCACATATTTATTATTTATTTATATATAATAATATATTATTCTCACTGTCTCAGGCATGCATTTGGGTTAGCTATGAGCTTAATTATAAAGAAAAAGCATATTTTTTGTGGTGATCCTAAGAGGAAATTCTTGTCTTTTCCTTTCCCTGCAACTGAAGAAGCAGACCCCTCCATGTGAACCACACTGCCCTACCTCTCCCTCCTCAAGGGCCCAATCCCATGCTGTGCTCACACCTCCAGTCACAGCAGCAAGGTAGCTGAAACACGGGAATTTGGTGGAGTGAGAGCTCCTCTGTCAAAGACCAGCGTCACTCTTACCGTCACTCCAAAGCAGCCAGGATCCCCATCCTGGCACAGACAAGGCAAATTTGATCAATAGGCATTTCAGCTGCTTCTGCTAAAAAACAAACACAACCTACCACGTGGTCGTGAGGTCTGAGGCTTCAGCACATTGAACTGGGAGGTGGAAGTTATCTTGGAAAGCTGAGGTTTAGACTATCCCTTACAGCCTCATATGTCTTGTAGCCACTGCCAGGAACAACCAGCTCTCCTTGGGGAATGGTAAAAATGACCTAAATATGTAACTTATTTTAAAGACAGCCTATGATTTTAGATATATTATTGCTTTCTTGCCTTTTACTTGTTTCACTAAAGATTAATTACATTTTTTTTCTGCCCAAATCTTCTTTTTTTTCCAACAAAAATTTGCATGTCAAATGATAGAAAAATATTTTTGGTGTTTTTGTTAAGCTCATGAACTGCCATTTAATTTTTCTTAAAAAAAAAATCCTGACTTGTACTCAAACACGTTAATTCTTTAATTTCTTAGATGCATCTCTTTGGTTCCCTCCACCTCTTTT
Source organism: Callaeas wilsoni (assembly GCA_013398955.1). Taxonomy (NCBI): domain Eukaryota; kingdom Metazoa; phylum Chordata; class Aves; order Passeriformes; family Callaeidae; genus Callaeas; species Callaeas wilsoni. The sequence continues at coordinate 72,377 of VWPU01018716.1, read as the reverse complement.
TAAATTGCAGAAGCCTTTTTAGGTGTATGCCAGGTCAGCTGCCCTTTCCTGCTCACAATGTGTCGTTGCAGTAGCACCCGAGGCAGGGATGGCTGAGGTGCTCTCTGGAGCACTTCACACCACAGTAACACTTCCTGAAGTCATCTACATGTTGTCTGTGTTGGTAACGTCCTGGGGCTGGAGCAAGCTCTTGGAAGTGTCTTGATTTTGTTTTACTTTCAACTTGTTAAACATGAAAGAGAAGTAGGAGAAATGTAGTCAAAGATGAAGGTTTTACAAGTATTTCTCATTCACTTGATGTAAAATAAATTCTTTACAGTATAACTGGAATGTCTTTGCACATGTTCCAGGATGGTTGTACCCAGCTCTGAGGAGAGAGCAGTGCTTTTCCAAGTCACACACAGTTAACTCTGCCAGCTTTACATGTAGCCTTTAGTCAGAGACGTATGTAATTTCTATTTTACAGCTGTCCAGACACACTTTTGAAAACCTTAAGCCGTATACACCAGATGTTGCTTAGTCCAGTGTGGTCTACTTTGGACCCGTTCCAAACCTGCCTGCATATAATTTTCAAGTCCCAACAGCCCTGCAGTGCTAGAAGATAAAAACTGACCATAACTGTACCCTTTCATATTACTTAGAGCTCAGTTTAATTATCTGAAACTCTACCAGATATATAGTTCAATCAGGAGAATTCCACCTTAACATTAACTACTACCATATCATTTTTTTTTTTCTAATTTGAGACAGGTTTTGGGTTACTAGCTCTGAATTATGCAAAGTTCAAATCAATGATTAATATAATTACCTAAAGAGGGTTTTTTTCTTAAATTGTAAATAACAGAGTGTATTTATGTGGCCTTATTGAGAAAGGCAGTCCATGAATTTATATGATTTTGTTTTATGTACACAGGGTTGGGGTATGTGTGTATGATTTTAACTTGATATTTTAAAAATATGATTTACAGAGCTGCTAAGCAACTGGCAGTGCTGATGATATCCTCTCAAGAAAGAAAGTTTCTCAAATTTTTTGAGTCAGCCCTGTTTAACCATTTGCTTATAATCAAATGAATGCTGAAGTGCTTCCCTGAAAATGTCAGTAACCCAAAGATGGTTTTAAATCAGGGCCTTCTGTGCCTGTAAAATTTCTTTCAGAGCCCTGGTTCTGACTGTAGCCTGACTCTGAAGAGCTGTTTAGGTTTCTAGCCCTCTGTTGTGGGATTCGTGTGCTTTGTAAGCCTCAGCCCTTGCCCTGAAAGCATAAGGATAAGAAATATTCTGAAGTTGTGCAAGAGCCTCACTTTCTTCAGACAGTATTTTCAATGTATTGATTATTATCTCATATTACAACCGTATTTTAACATGAAAAAAATAAAAAGTTTAATAATTCGGTTATTTTGTAGTCATAGCTGGTTTTCTTAGTATTTCCCTTTATTGGTATGAATTTTCTGCATATATTGACTGTGATAAATTTATCTCATTTGTCTTTGCTGAATTTTTTTGTCTTACACAACTGCTCCTTTAGTTTTGGACCAGGAAAGAGTTCAGAGAAACAACAAACCAAGGAGAATATTAGTGAGGATTTGTAAAAAGTGATGACTGATGGTCAAAATGTGTAATCGATGGAAACAGCAGCCACTTGGTTATGAATTAATTTTATCAGCACACGTAAGCAAGACCCATGTGACAAATTCGAATAAACAAACACGTTTGATTTTGATATTAAGTATTAAGCACGTTCCTTTTATTAAGTAATCTATGTCTTGGCTGTTACAGCCCTGAATGATCCATTACATTTCAAGTAGTGATACTGCAGGGTAAAGCTAAATCAGATAAAAGTGTTTAATGAAGGAAGTAGATATTTTTGTCTCACTCTATGAATAGCTTCTTTCCTTCAATATTTTTAAATAGAAATAACAGCAGTAATAAGAAATATGTCCACCTAATATTATCCTTTATAGATTTCTTATAACCTGATTCATATTATCTTATATTTTAACTTTCTTTTCTACTTTAAATTTTGTGATCCCCTTCATGAGCCAGAACTATGGAGTACTGAAGATTTTTACCTCTTTTTGTCTTGCTCTTTAAGAATGCATCAATTTCCCAAACTGCCTTCACATTTGTGGCTACAGCTCCCTGCTCCACTTTCTCATTGCTCCATTTGAGCTCCTGCTAAAACTGAAAGCTTTGGGAAAAATAAATCTAAGATGTCAGTGACTTAAAGCCCAGTGCTGTAAGTTTAAGATATTTGCCTAATATCACATCACCGAAATGGAACAGATAAAGATGAAGTGTAAAGTATATGTAACGTGGCTTGCAGTTAAGTGCAGTAATTGGAGAATGCAGGCAGCAGATCTGGGAAGGTGATAAGGTAAGCAAAAGCTTCTTGGGAAAGGTAAACTGTCTGAAGAGCTGACAGTGATATGCACTGACTGGAAGGAACCCAAAATTGTTTTAGCCTTTAAGCATCCAACAGACATTGAAGTAATTGAGTAATCATACACTCTGGGTCCAGTATTCCTGTCACTGATACCCCATGCGTCTCAGTTATTGGTGTAATTTAAATCTGATAGCCACATAATGGACCAAATTCTCTCCTCTACTTTTCATAAGTTGTCCTATTGGATTCAATATGAAGAATGTTTGCTGAAGCGCAGTGAGCAGTATTTTTGTCACGAGGCTTATTTTGCTTCTCAAAAGTGTTATTCCCTGCTGTATGTACTGTACAGCACCATAGAAGAAAAAATACTTATTCTAAAGGAAAATACCCCGAAGCACCATAGATTAGTTTAAATTCTCAAAAGGTATGAGCTTTTCTGTTTCTTCCAGTGTTTAGGCACTTTTTCTTAATGTTTATGCCAAAGATTGTCGCCAGGTCTCCCTTTCAGTGCCAGTGTTTTGAAAGCGTGTCAGATTCTGCATTGTAAAAGATGATGCCTGCCCTGCCCCTATGTATTTCTTGGAATGACAGCTTCTACCTTTCAAAGGTCATTTGGGTCAGAAATTTTCATTAAAAAATATTTGAGTACATGCCACATACCTTGTCTGCTTATTCAATCTTAATATTCAACAAAACATTTCAATATTGCTAAGCAGCCAGATCGGAATAAGCTCATTGGAGCATGGGAACATCTTTTAGTGCTGGTTTCGTATATAGCACCTCATATGCTGAGGCTCAGGGTGCACAGGCTGTTCTGTGGCACAGATAATAAATACTAATCATCAGGAGAGCTTTAAGGTGGGACCCATGTGACGAGCAGACAGATTTGCAGAACAAGCCGGCCCTAATTTGTCCAGTAAAATGGGCGGTGGGCTTGCAAGTGTCTCCCTAGTACCTAATAGGTGATTGATTAATATGCATGAAATGTTATAGGACAGGTGAAAGAGATCGGGCCAACCCCACAGCCTGCAGTGGGTAGAAATCCAGGCCCACAGCTTAATGCAAAAACTTGGCTTGTGTAGAATTTTCCCAACTAGGAGTACAGATGCCATGGGGGAAGCTTTTATTGAGATTATGTGAGTTAGTTAATACTGGGATTTGTTCAGCAAGTTTCTTTTGCAAAGTCCCCCATCTACATGTTTTCTTCCACCCTCTCCGCTCTCCCCAGCAATAGGGCTGCTTTCAGGTTGCCTCTAGCACAGTAACACTTGTCTGGTAAACTAAATTAGTCTGAACAACTCCTAGCAAGCTGAACAAGACAGAGCACTGCTGGGCAGTCATACAGTGTAACTGGTAGCACACTTTCTAGCCAGACCTGGGCTATGACAACAATCATTTCTTCATGGAAGTATGTCCATGGAAAGGACATCCCCAACAGTCTGGGCAACAGGGCAGCCAAGGAACTGTTCCAAAAGCCAGAAGAGATAAGAACACCCTCTTGGAGGAGAGCGGGGCAGGGTACAGCTGCACTGACATAGCTATGCTGTGCAAAATCAGAAAACACTCTGGCACATCGTATGTATAAAATAAGCAACAGATATCGGTGCGTTTGGGGACAAAAAATTGTCCTCTGGTTGTAACCTGATTCTGTTCATTGAGACTCTGTATTTAGCTGAGATATCTTGTCCCCTTTATACTACGAAGCAGCCTGCCAGGCTCTGAGACTCCCCCACATCATCACTTCTGCAGACAGCAGCACCTCGTGCCTGTCACCCATCTAACTGACACATCTCCTCCCCACATCTTTCAAAGTTTTCACTCCTGGAAAGAGGATTGAATTTTCAGAGAGAAAAAAGGGTTGAAGATGCCCAGCCTCTCTAAGACATGGCCAGTCCTATCTAACTGCATGGCTAAAGCTCACCCTGTAGCTTTCACCACCTCATGTCTTGATCCCAGCACACTTTTTCTAGGTATGATGAACGCAGCCTTGCTCTTTGCTTCCATCGAGCATATTGCTGCATGGAATATGCCTTCAGCCTTGTTGCTTTGACCGTGACACTTCTCTCTGTAATCCCTCCCTGGTCCCTCTTTATCATTTCAAAAATAAGCTCCTTTTTCTCAGTTCATAAAACATTTCCAAACTTAATCTTCATCCGGCCCGTTGTTCAGTAAAAACTCCACCTGTGTTACCCCTGTGATAGGTTTTCAGCCAGACACTGCCAAGCTCTCTCCCTTGCTGTCCTGCGGCATGGGCAGGGCTCTGTCCGCATCCCCATTCCTTTTAGCCTTATGCACATCTTCCTTTTACCTGCTGCCTATGGAAAACTAGATGAATGTGAAATGTCACTGACTATCCATACCTCATAATTATACTGCCTTGCCAGTCTATATCAAGCCATTGCCTTTCATTTTAAATTTGATTTAAAAAATGAGGTTTGCAAATATGCGTAAGTTTGTCAGAACTATAAATTTTAATAAGACAGATGAAGTTCAATGTTCTTTTCTGAATTTGGGTTTAAATTCTTCTAGAGGACGATTGGTATGTTATTTAAATCAGACAGGTCTAGGAATAAACTCTAAGGTGTTATTGTAGCACAGAGTATTTTTAAAAAATAATAGTACTTGGAAAAATACCTGACCCTACTTCATTTTGCAGGAAATATACCCTATCTTCTGCTGCCTCACAGTGTTTGTCTGTTTTTGTATGTACTGATATACTTTTGTTGGTTTGGAATAGAAGCACTTGGCTACTATTTCTGATTTCAAAGTAGGTGTTGATTCCAGCAATTTCCCAAGATGTCTTTTTTAAATTTAAAATCAAAACAGAATCTGGTTCAAGGATATGACTGAGAGGAAATGGTACATATTTTCTCTTGTTTAATTCTGAATACCGACAGAAAAAAAAAATCTAGAGCCAGTCTACCCAAAAATTTTCTTTTAGAAAAAGTTACTTTAAAAAAAGGTGATTTTTGTGAAAAATGGCTTTCTTGCTGCTTGCTTCCTTCTTTTGCAATTACAATTAATTTCTTCAATGCAAATAATGAACCACAAATCATACAATATGTATGACTTTTTGCTAAAAATGGAACCAGTTGCCTTAGAGATTTGTAAATGTTGGAATAATATATGAGATCGTCTTTCCCAGTGCCCTGTAAAGCTTAGACTTTTCCACTGAGAGATGTCAGCTAAGGTGATTATGCTGCGAGCAGACTAAGCCTTGGGATTTCACAGCAGATCTCAAATGTATTTAGTAAGACTAATTAGCTCATTTCAAACCGGACTTTGGTATTTTTTTAAAAGAAGAGCACATTTATATTTTTTATAGTGTTTCTATAGGACCAGTTCAAGGTAATTAAATGGAAAAACAATGTAATAAATTCTTGGAAACAATCCCCTATAAATATTGGTTTATCATTTGGCATTCTCCTCTCATTTCCACCGGATACCAGTGGGATTTGTATATCCGCTTCCTTTATGTTTCTAATTAAGAAACCACGTCAGATTTGTGGAAAACCTACACAATCTGTCACTTTGACTGCTGAGGAACGGGCACGCTTCCCTGACCCCTATCCCCATCAATCCGAATAGATCCAATTTCTTTGATTTATATCGAATAGAATTTCATTGGTAGCTACTGCATAAATCTACAAAGACTTTCACATTTTGTTTCACCTAAACAATGATTGGGTGGAATGTGTCTATTTAAAAGTGACCTTGCTCCAATATTTGAACTTTGGCTTATAACAGGGGAGAAAAAGGTTTTCGTTGTTTTTACTCCCAAAGGCTGACAAAAGTCATCACTGAGTTTTCCAAGGTATTTGGTTCGTTTAAAGCTTTCACTCAAAGTCTGACATTCTGTCGTGCTTAAAATGAAATTTATTCAGAAAATGGCCTTAATAAATGTAAGAAGACTAATTAGGATAGGGTTATTGCTATTTTTAAAACCATGTTTCTTTGTAAAAACATGCCTTGTGCCAGCACTACACAACCGACAAAGCCAACTTGAAGTGCTTTAAAAATTTGAAGGCATTTGGTTGGCTTCCTTATAAATGTTGAGATGAGCATTTTCTCTTCTCTGGGCTGGACCTGCAAGAGGCTCGGGGCCCAGAGGCAGGAGGTGGCAGGGCTGTAACAGTGCCTTGCACTGCCATCCCCACAACAGATTCATAAACCAAAGCCCAAGAGCAGGCACCAGGCCCGGGCTGTGCCCAGGCAGGTTCTTTTCATGCCCCACACTCCTGCCTACTGGGACAAGTCCTTGGCTGTGCAGTGTGAGCCGACATTGCCTGGGCGAGTGCTCCGTGGGGTGGGAGCAGCCTGACAGCTAAACGGCACGGGCCTGCTGGAGCTCGAGCCTGGCTCCTGGCCCTGCTTCATCTCCCCAAACAGAGAGCGTTGCTGCTTTGGGACCCACAGAGACAGGGCTTAGGACTGAGGAGGGAACAGAAAGGGTGATGCATCTCCTCTCTGCTGTTCCTTGGCTGGCCCCGTGTCTTCTGGCACTCGCATTTTGAAATTCTACCTTCCATCCCTTAATAATATTACACTTGTTGGCTTGGATGAAGCATGAGGGCATCCAGATTGTGCTGTGAGTCGTGATGTGATGCTGCCTGAAATCCTGCCTTCATTTGCCCTGATCCCAGGTGTGTCTGCGACGGAACTGACTGGTGAGCAAGGATGGTTTGGCTGCCCAGCACTGAGTGCCTGTGTGCACACCACCATCACCTGCAAAGGGGAACCACACTGCATTTTTGGAGCAGCATGTTGTATCTACAGCTATGTCTATGCAAGTGAAATTGGCTGTAGCCAGGGCTCTCCCCACCTCAGAAAATTTTGGAGGGCCCCTTCAGCTGATGCAGGAGATGCCACAGGCTAGGTATCACCCTCAGTGCACAGCCCAGAATTCGATGATGCAGGTGGAACTGCCTCATTGCCAGAGAGCACACCCAGGCACATTTGCATCATTAGCCATCACATCATACAGAGTATTCACAGATAGTCACAGGTAGCAAAAGCATCTGAAAGATTCGATGTTTCTACCTTAGAGTTTTAGCCACTACTTATCTCACCCCAGGGACCACATTTACCATCCACAGCAAGAATTTGGGTTCTTCTTCCAGTGTCAGGACCATCACCCATGTTCATTTATTCTAGCTCACCATCCAAGTGCAGAAGGAGTTGGGGTATCTGTAGAGACAACCTGCTGAACCTCAAAACCAGTCAAATCAAGCTACAGCTCAGTTTAGCTTAACAACAATTTAGTGTCCTCTGTACTGGTTTGAATCACACAGTCAAAACCAGCTTGCCATGAGGCATTTTCTGTGAAGCCTTCCAAAGCTTCTTTTTGCTTCTAAAAGAGAATATTTAGGTATTCTTTGATATTTCTGAAGATTGCTTTTCTTCTTGGTGGTTTATTCAAACACAGTGTTTTTGCATACTCAAATGCTTTCCTTCTGGTAGCTGCAGTGCTAAGTCCCATTCCAAAGCACTGACAAATATGATTTTTGTTAGTGCAGGGTGTGCTGCACGAAGAATTTTCATAGTGCGAGATTTCATTACAAGAATCTGGAAAAGTTAAAGCCTTTCTATTGTTTTCAAAGTATATAGAAGATGGATCACCACTAGGTTCCTCAGGTTCCGCAAACAAGCTTCCCTGCCAGAGGTTACTTATCTGGTATTTAGCATCCTATCACTCTCCTTAATTATGGGTACTGCAAAATTCCTCATCTAGATTAACATGTTACATGTAATTACTTACCATTCTGGAGTTCTGCATCATAAACTGCTCACTTTACAATGTCTGAGATGATACATAAAAATTTTTATTCCAGAGTGGTAACATCTCCAGCCACTAAACTGGAATGTAATTTTAGCCCTTACGTTTCTTTAACTCTGATAATTCCCTTAATGTCCTTCTGCACTGGTCATATGTCTTCTCTGTGTCCGATGCTGCTTTGCAAATATACACATTATTGAATTTTGACCAGCAACAGATCACAGGCTTGACCAAATGGCTGCATGAACATGCCTTGATACTATAAATATAACTTCTATATTTCAATCTTTGCATTCTTTACTCTTTGGCATCAAACAAAAAGAGGGCAGAAGCAGTAAAAATGAGATGTAGATGTTTCTTTGAATATGCTTCATCTCCAAACATCTGCAGAAAGACCCTGAGCAGCCCACCTAGGGTGATACAGCAACAGCTGGGAATGGCACAGAAGCTCTTGCAGATGCTTGGGAACAGTGTTTGAGGTTGTTCAGGAATGTGCCATGTGTGCAATCTGCCTGACAGACGCTCCGCCAACTGTGCCTGACAAGACGCTAACGGGGGTAAGGCAGGGAGAGGAGCAAAAGCACAAACACGAGACAGACCCTGTGTACGTAGTTCATGTACCCTCGCCCTGAACCTCCTGCCACTGCTTGGACTCATCTGGGAGCCACTGGATGAGCCAGTGGTGCAACTTCCTGACAGTTTAGGGTTTTGTGCTGCACTGCCCAACCCTCCCGCATGAGTGGTGTGTCACAGGCCTGGGGGCAGACATGACAGGATGGAATATGTCCTCCTCCCGCGGCTTTAGGGTGCGGGTGTCCCCCAAGCTGATACCTGCTCCTTAGTCCCCGACACAGGGACAATGTTTCAAGGGGAAGTTTGCAAATGGCTGGAGAAAATCCAGGGAAAGCTCAGTATATGCTCTGCCATGTTAGGTACAGATGGAGCTTTCATTAATGCCTTGGGGCTGGATGATGGGGTCTGTGAAGATTTACTCTTTGTTTGCTGACAGAGCTCTGAAACATTTGGATAAGCATGGAGATTACTTCTATCAAGCTGAAAAGTCCAGGATTGTGTAATATGTTCGTACTCCTGAGACTGAGGAATTATCTGACACTTTAGAGGGGAAGAAATCATATATTCAGGACAGTGCAAATGTGCTGGAGACTTACATTTAAATGCGTGCAATAGCGATAAATTGGGAAAGTCTGTATCAAGAATACAAAACCGCTATGTTTGTAGTCTCTATGTAAAAAATGAAAAAGAGTTTCCAGCTTACCTGTGGCCAGAGGGAGAGTTGTACCCAAAAACTGTTGCACCCCTGTTGGCCCACTACAGAGAGCAGTGACCCTTGACCTTGGAACCATAATGTTCCCAACTTCTGTGTTTATCAAACATATGCCGGCAGGCCACAATCAGAAAATGTAAAGTCTGACCATGAAAACTGTGCCTAGAAACCAACCAGGTGCAATCTAGTACCTTAGATTTCTCTGGTTGCTAGAGAGAAACCCAAAGCAGGGAAGTGAGCGTTGCCGCTAGGGCTGGTACCCTCCCCTGGCGGTGCCGCCCGGCTGGCTGGGCTCGCAGGCAGCTCCCGCGGCTGTGCTGGAGCAGAGGCTGACTCGGGACCCTTCTGAGGCCCCTTCCTGCCCCAGCTGCTCCGCGAAGGGGTGGCCCTGTTCTGGAGGACAGCAAGCAGAGTGGTGGGTGCATGGTGCCCAGGCAGATCTGCCCCTTCTCCTGAGGCGCAGGCAAGGCCGAGCCTGGGGCTCCGGCTGCCGGCCAGGATCCTGGGGGATCCTGAGGGTCCTGGGTCGTTCCACAGGCACAGCAGGTCTCACCAGACCTTTGGGAACCACTGTAGCACAAATAGCACCTCGCTACTTCTGCAGTTCCCTGTGCCTGCAAATTACAGATAGCAGCAACACAAGATAAAACAAGTATTGCATTCGTTACTTGGTCTCAAACGGAAGAGAGGCTGGGTAGCTCTGTCGGGCACGGCAGCGGCGCATGGAAGCTCATTCTCCACATGGGCTAGAGTGGCTGCTGCGTGTTCTCACCAAGGTCAAGGAGTTGGGCAGTTTGTGGATCAGACCAGGTTTCTGCAGTGGCCACCACAGCTGCTATGGTGGATTTTCTCCTCCTATGAAGTTTATTTGCTGCCCCTTTCTGTCTCAGGAGGAAATCTTTTTTCTTATTGAAGGTTTAGTGGCAGGCTCCAATGCGCCTCTGGACATTAACATAAATACTTCACAAAGATTTTTGAGGGGAATGATACATATTTTTGTTCAAAAGCTTTTTGACTGTATATTTTTCAATACAGAATAATTGAGACATTTTAAGTTTTAATCACAGAAGTTGGACTTCTGCCAAATAATTTGTTATTAATTACCTCTAGACCTGGGGGATTCAAGTAAAGCACCAGAATAATGTGAGAGAACAGATCATGCAGCTGAGAGAATGAGAATTAGGCCATTGCAGCATGCAAAATACATCAACATAGAATCATAGAATCATTACGGTTGGGAGGGACCTACAAAATCATTGAGTTCAACCATTAACCTAATGCAGACAGGTCCACCACTAAACCAGGTCTCTAAGCACCACATCTCCATGTTTTTTGAACACTTTTAGTGATGATGATTCCACTACTTCCTTGGGCAGCCTGTTCCAGAGCTTGACCACTCTTTCAGTGAAGAAATGTTTCCTAATATCCAATGTAGACCTCCTCTGGTGCAACTTGAGGCCATTTCCTCTTTTCCTGTCAGTTATTACCTAGGAGAAGAGACCGACCTTCCGGTCTCATGTTCCCCAATGTATAGTCCCTGCTCTGAGTAAGAGTTTGGACAAGGTGACTGTCATAAGTCCTTCCAAACTTTGTAAGGGCTGAGCAGTAATCAGTAGCTGTGAAATGGAGAAAAAAGATTTTATTATTTATTTATTTTAGATAAAGTGGTTTTGTTTAATATTCAGTATTTTCATTTAAAGTCTCTATACATACCTACTGAGAAGCGCATCCACCTTTGTTTCCTGTTTTTCTTGATCGATGCAAAGTTACAAATGAAGGTGGGACATACTTTTAATTGCTCTGCTGTTTAGCAGCTTTCCTGTGTTTCTCACTTCAACTGCTGATCTCCTCTTAGAGGCACAGAGACTGACATCTTCCCATCCATGCTCCCACTCATAAGAATAAAGGTTATGTGTGTATTTGTTATGAGTATCTACAGTACTCTGTAGCATTCGGGAGAGGAAGGCTGAAAATTACCTGTTTGTTAGGAAAGCTGCTGCTTGTGATACTCACAGGAGTTGAAGGGTCCATGACCTTAAGAAGGCTTAGAAAAAAATGGCATTCAAGAGGACCTCATCATCTGCACAGATAAACATTAGTGTTGCAGTTGTTTTATCTCTAAAAGTGGAGTTGCAAAGGATTCAGAGAGTCACAGATGTTTCTCAGCCTCATCTTGTCAATATTTTGGGAAATGGAGCAGGTGAGTGCTTGGTGTGGCCTCATGGCCAAAGAAGCAGGGCAGAAGCACAGCATGATGCTCCTCTCCAGCAGCCATCCACAACCAGCTGACCTTGGCCTCAGGTAAGAGCCACTCAGCAGGATCTGCTATTCCTAAAGTCACCATTTGGCCTGCAGCCTATCCCAGCCTGCCGTGAAGAGACTGGGTGTCTGAGGAGCATGGCACAGCTGCATGGCTAGGTCCATCCATGGAATCTGGCACCAGGTCATCCCCTTGTCAGGGTAAGACCCAAGCATGTACCTGTGCCTCTCCTGCATCAACTCTGCTAGGAGGAAAGATGACTGCGGCCTGGAAAGAAGATATGGTATATCTAGACCCTACTTGCAGTGAGACCTCAAAGTGGGCAGTGTGCTGTTCAGCCCCTGGTGAAAAGCATGTTGTTTGAGCTGCCCTGTAGCTCAGAACTGTTTAGGTCTCCAAGGCCTGCAAAGCAGAGGTTATGGAGATGGTAATTTATGGCACTGGAAGGTCAGAAGACTGTTCCTCTGCTCAGGTGCAACTGTACAATCCAGGAGTGACGAAAGGCTTTAGCTAGTGGTTCATTCCACGCTGACAATAGTAGGGTCAGTGTGCAGTGTGAGTTAGACTGATCTGGGTATCAGCACAGAGGAGACACTGTGGCTCAGCCAGGTGGAGCAGTAGGGCACGTGGCACTTCACAGCAGGGCAGCTTTGTAAGAGGTCCAAAGGACTTTAAAGGTCTACAGTTCTTTGGATGAGACCCTGGCCATATCTCGTGATCATGACAGAGATTAGATTGACAATGTTGAAAGAAATCCTAACAACCTATGGCATGTTAGTGAAGTTCACAAAGTAAAAAATTACCTTGGCCGTTTCCTTAATGGCATCAGCTCCGTGTCTCCCTGCACACAGTATTGCTGGAGAGCCTGTCATTACAGCATCCTTCAGCATAAATGCTGCCATTTCCTTCTGCATGTCACTTGTCAACTGAAAGTGTTACTAAAAACAAAACCCACACACTGTTCAATAATTTAAAATAACAATGTTTAGACTCAAGTATTTAAATAAAATAGGAACCTAAAGTTGGCTTGAAAATGTTATACATTCTTCTAATTTTATTTCCAAACTAAAGATACCAAATTTCTGGTATCAGCCCTTGTGCTTGATTGCTGTTCACTCTTTACTCCTGATGAACACTTGTAACTTTTCAAAAGCAGTTTTTCTTGATAATGGTTTTAGAAAATTTTCTGAAGAAATATTGTGCACAGAAATGTTGCACACCAGTCCAAGAACTTAATCTGATGCAAATTTTTCCAGTTTCATTGACTTCACCAGATGATTGACACCAGATGGCCCACCATGTTTGATATTATTACATTAAGGTATTAGCATATGTATAGTTTTCTTTGTACTTTTCTTTATCAGTAGTATTTTCTTCCTATCAGCTTCAGTTGACATTTGCAACCTTTATTGAGGGGGATGAAATACATTCCATGTGACTAAACATTCCGTGATGGATAAATATCAAACTGCTACCTACTAATATAGCTAAAACTTGTTTGGTGAAGGATTTTTTAGTCTTAAGCCATATTTTGAAAATATTTGTTATAGTAGGAAGTTGTGACTGTGATCGTGGAGTATTCTTTGCATAAGAATATTGAGGTTTTCTGTTTTTAAAAAAATGCGTCTAGTTTGAAATGGACAACTCTATAGTAAATGCAGGCTATGTAAAATTGTACATTTCACCTACTTTTCTCTTGGGCACGAGCCCTTTCTTCATTAATAGATACAGAATCATAACTAGGTCATTTTAGGCTATAGATAAGGAATTCTGTCTCTTATAGTAAAGAGAAATACAGTTAAAATACCTTCATAAATAGCCTACAGCTTTCCAAAGATGGGTTTTTGGTTTGGCATATTGACTTTGCATTTATGAGGAAATGTAAGAGAACATCTGGTTTGTTTTATCATTAATTCTGGGAATGTCCATTAATAATGCATTTTTGGGAATTGTTTTTGTTATTCCTGGAGAGCACTGTAATGAAAAATCTTATGCTTGTTCTGCTGAGAGACACATTTCAGTTTAGAGGTTGTTTTGCAGTCTTAATTATATTAGTTGCTATCTCCCTTTTTACTGCCAGAAAGTGTGTACTATTAAAATGAAATGCTGAGAAAGATGCCAGTGGACATTGTGGAAAACCAAACTTCATAGTAGTTTTAAAAAGAGGCATTTTTCCCTTTTTTAATTCTTTTTTTTTTTTAATTAAATTAAATTTTTTTTCTGTAATTCTGGCCTACATTCATACAACCTTAGGAAAAACACAGTATTAGTAACACACACCTTTTTTTTCCCCAGTTATCAGCCTAGCTATGAAACAATTATGAGTGGATAAATTGTTCTTGGTGTTGGCAGGAAAATGAGACATCAAACACCTCAATGTTCTTCTAGAATTCCTAGTTCTAGTGTAGCCGGATCACATAACTCCATAAATTGAAGCAAGATTTTCCCAGGTCAGTTAGGCAAGCAGTGGTATATGTTGGGTTGTGATTGAAGGCCCCACCTATGGCAGCTTGGCATGGTTAAGGAAAATCTGGAGCTCCCATTAAATCTCCAGGTGAAGGAGCTATGGGACTCAGCTCTGGAAAAACAGGATTGTCTGGTGGTTCAGAGTACAGTCAGGAAACATAGATTCTATTCCTTATTTTGGTGTGACGTCTGATCCATGCCAAGTGTCTCTGTTTATAGCATTGCAATTATGGATCGAGTGTGGAGCTAATTAAAATAATACGAGATTCTTTCCCCTAACTTCCTGGGTGTCAGATCCAACCTCCACACATAGTATGGGGACTTCTACCTCGTGTCTGTTGCGGCATACACACCAAGCCTTCATCCTCTTTTCTTCATGATTTCATTGGGTTTATTTACCTGAGAAAGAACCTTTTCCATAGGAACCAGCTGAGCAGCGGGGGCAGGGGTGCAATGGTGGCCTTGGCTGTAGCACAGAAGACCTGTGTGCACTCGTGGGAAACAACACCACAACACGCAACTGAACTCCAGTGGTCACGCCTGGGTTCAGAAACAGTGTGAAAGATCAGATCCAGACAACTCAAACGTCAATTTTTTAAAGAAACAGGGATTTTTTTTTTTCTGTTTTTACACTGTCTGTTTAAACCCAGACTCAAATCAACAGCCCTCTCTTCACTGCATTTTCCCCTAGAAAAAGGGGAAAGTTTTTCCAGTTGTTTATGCATTCTACCAACTCAGCAATGTATATGGCATCACTTACTGTACTGATTTTCTAATTTTCCAGGACCAAGTATAGCAGCCTCTGAAGAGATCAGCAGCTGGGGAGCATTTTGGATATCCAAATTCCTAATGACCCCAGAGTAGTATTCCCAAACCTCTTGGCAGTTCCAAATTTCATGCCAAAAGTTGCAGGCATCTGTCTTACATTTTGAACATTTGTCATCAATATTCTTACTTAATTTAAACATCCGCTTAGGGGGGTCATGTATTCTCAATGAATAAAATTAGCTGCATGTAACCAATCTGTGAATTTGAGTTTAATCATAGAGCTCCGGTCTGGTTACAGATGTCTTTGTCCAAGGACTGTAGTTTACTACTGAATGCCTTCCCCATTAGCTCGGGGATTATCAAGCAAGGATTTATACCGTGTAGAAACCTTTTTCCTCTCTAAATACATAACTGAATGCTCTCACTGGGGGGATTAAATTCAGGCTCTCTGAAAGACCTACAGCTGGTTATCTCCTTTAGCACTGACTTTGCAATCCACACTAAGGTGAGGGGCAGGGCATGGTCTCTCTGCCTTGGGAGCATAACAAAGATCAAATTGCCAAAGAAAGTCACAATTCAGTTCCTGCTCCCTCTTGCTCCTGGGGAAGGAACAAGGTTGCCACCACCGATTTTTCTGGGTCAGTTTACTGCCTGCTCCCACCCTCTCAGCAGCATTGGCTGAAGCTTTGAGGATTCTCCGTCAAAGCTCCACTACCTCTTGCTCCTTTGCTTCAGCCTTTGCTGCCCACTTTGCTCGTGGTGCCCACTCACTGCCCAGTGCAAGTGCAGGAAGGAGGTGAACAGCTGAGCCTGTGGAAAAGGACATGGTTGCTCCTCTCTAAAATCATTATTGTGATGTGGTAATTGGTCACAAACTCCTCAAATCCTTCTTTGTATCATAAACATTCTGCACAGATGTGATTTCCAGTTTCTCACATAGCTCAATTTAATTAATTCATCACTGAACTCCATTTTAGCAGAATTGTAGCTTTGATGTGACAGCAATGGCAGTGTGCTAGCAGTGCATTAAACTACAAACATTTTAATTAATGTTCTTATTTGCATCCTATCAACATAACCAAGGAAAAAGTGGAAATAAGATATGAGATTCAGCCTCTGCTCTCCATCCTGGTCTAAATAGTATCTATTTCCATGATATTTAGCTTTTAGCATATGTAAGCCATCGTGAATGAGGACCTGTTCAACAGATGAAGCTGCAGTCCATAAGCTAGACTCTCCCACCTTCATCATTAAATCTAGAACCAATCCTCCTTAAGGAAGAAATAATTCATACGACTCTTGGAGCTGAAGGGTTTGATCGTGGTCCTTACATCTCCAGATTGTAGATCCTCACATCTCCAGAGTCCAGGAATAAATCCATTGAACTACATGTAAAACCATCTGATTTTAGTGTTGAATTAGTAAGAGGCAAGGATAAAATGAATCTGTTTCTTTGCTGTGATGATATATATAGGTTTTCCCCAAAAGACAGTGGATTCCTTGGTCAATACTGAGTTTCCCTGTGAAGCAGCACAGCCTCATTTCTCTTCAAGCATTAGGAAGCATGATGGCCTCAGACAGCTCTGAGCTGCGCTGCGAAGGCCAGGTGTACCAAACTGAATCCAAATGACACAGAGAATACTTGCTGTATATTTTTCCTGAACTCTTTCTATATAAAAACAGTACAAAGTTTTCAAAGATTTTTGAGATACTGAAAGGGATGCAAATATGTGAATTCCTGTTTTAGGGGTTGTTTTGGATAATGCCTGGTATTATCCAAAGCATTATGTTATCACATGTTGTGATAATAAATTCCTACAGAAAGTAGAAATTAAGGGTCATGAAGATTACTTTGCTAAGAGATCCATGAGAAGCTAAATGATTGATGTGTGTGAGCTGCATAAAGAACTAATCCTTTTTCAGGTAATCCTGAGATGTCTTCCAAGACACATACTCTTCAGCCATTCATTACGATCACCAGACCAAATTCTTGAAGTTTTTTTACTCATTATGGTGGATTTAATCTAGTTTTAGCTTTTGCACTGTCTGTATTAAAAAAACTCCCAGGAGCTGATCGAAGGTTGCTTGAAGCAGCACATGGGCTCTTGGAGGCCAGAGGAATACACACTGTATTTACCTTTCTCAGTCATCACTGTCTGACAGAAGAGTACAGAGATGTAATTTCGAATATGGGATGGAAGCCTCCACCAGCACTCAGACGAGCCAGTGGGGCTGGTTTTATCTTGTGCATCTTTTCACAGAAACTCTTCTAAGATGAACTGAAACTCTAACTGGAGATGGTACCTTTCTGCACCCTTACAGCTAGAGCATAGGTCACAGTGGCTGCTTCCAATCCGAAGCCCAAAATACACTTGCTTAAAATTCCGCCTGGGAGCTGTCTGAACTTACCCTGCCAGCAGTGCTTGGTAGATGTCTGATGTTTTGCACCCAGTATATGCTGTGGCAGGCTGTGTGACACATCTCATGCCCCAAACTGGACATTTCCTTTCCTTTCCATGATTCCCTGTTGCCTGATCATGTGCTGCTGAGAACACCTAATTCTCTTCCACCCATGAAATTTTTCCCTTTTGTCCCAGTCACTGCAGCTGGGACATTCCACCTTCTGGGACACGGGACTCTGGTTTCCACATCTGTATCCGCTCAACTGGACATGGCCCAAAGTTTCCTGCCTCAGAACTCATCTTTCTCTATGTTTCCACTGTTCCACTTTCTATCAGTTTGCTAAATAGTCATTAGCATTAAGCCTGGACACTGATGAATTTTTTATTCCACTAACAGTTTCTCTGATGAGATTAAAGCCAGTCCTACTTTTTTTCTTCTTTGCCTCCTCCAGCTTCATCATACTATGACTAATACAAATAAAATTAGAAGATGGATTTAGTGTTCTCCTTGGTTTCAGGGTGAGAACACCAGCAACTCTAGTACTGCATATAAAATACACAGATTTGCTCTCATTCCTTACTATTTTTCTGGGGAAAGAAAGGAAACATCTGAAGAACCACTTTTATTCATTCTGTGGCTCCGCAGAAGAGATGGATGTCACCCAGTAATTTTTCTGAAGGATGAAAATTAGTCTACACCCTTCTCTTGTACTTCTTCTGCTATATTAAGCATATTGGATCTGGCATTTGAAGGTTAATGCCAAGACACTTGAATTGTCTCCATTTGCTGCTGAAGGCAGCACGGACGACAGCTCAGAGAAGGGACACCAGCACCAGGGAGAAGACACCAACAACACATTCATGCCTGTTCGCCCTGGCTCTCTGCCTGCTGTGACAAGGGACACAGGTCACCAGGAGCAAAAGTGACAGTGACCAGGAGCTGCAGTTATCAGGAGTACCAGGGACTATGTTCTGCCCATCAGAACTACATATGTGCAAAATCATCTGGTTTCCAGAGGGTCTGTAACAGAGCTATCCAGCGAGGGCTTGTGTTCTCTTTCGCCCCTCCCAAGCTATTTTATAGGTATGCATTTTGCTCAGATGAGAAGCAGAAATTGGTGAAACAGAGCAAGCTAAACCTTCTTCCACATCAGCCTGTTTTTGCCCAGTGGTGTTGAATCAGAGAGAAGCGAGGTGAGAGTTCTCCTAACATGACAGCAGATGTGAGCCTCTGTTTTGCCATGCCACCAGGGCCAGGGGTAAGGATTCTGGCTACCAGCTGCCCCCAGGCAGTGCTGGAAGCAGGGCACAGGATGCCTGTAGCTGGGGTCTAGAGGTTCATCGAGGAGCACTGAGAGTGTCTGCAGCAAATTAAGGTCCCAGAGGCTCCTGAAGGAAAGGAGCTGTGAACATCAGTGGGGGTGACATAAGCTAGCATGGCTCAGGAAACCTCTGGAGTGCAGGGCTGGAGAACCTATCCCGTCCTGCAAGGACACC
Source organism: Callaeas wilsoni (assembly GCA_013398955.1). Taxonomy (NCBI): domain Eukaryota; kingdom Metazoa; phylum Chordata; class Aves; order Passeriformes; family Callaeidae; genus Callaeas; species Callaeas wilsoni. Next base: position 53,540 of record VWPU01018716.1, on the reverse strand, counting down.
AAGGAGCTTTGCTTTAAAGCCTTTTACTTGAGCAGTGTCATCCAGACATTCTGAGTTTCCTCCTATTTACTGATTTTAATGTTTGGTCTGTTATTTTGTTCTCTAATAAAAAAATGCTTTAGGGATTGGAGGTCTTCTGGTATGCTGGCTTCACAGAAAGTCTGGAGCAGCTTCAATTCTAACCTCTTGCCAGTTCAAGTCCCATCGCAGCATTCAATGGGGAATTGAAGAACTGGATATGTTTCTCCTGTCTCCAGGCTTAACTCACTGTCTAGATTTATGTCAGTTCAGAGAAGCTGGGATAATTTAAAAATCTGGAAAATTAAAAAGCTGGAAAATAATGTCAGCTGTTTTAAAAGAGCCCAGTGGACCTGGGGATCGGTACATGTGGGGTTTGTGGTCTGGACAGGGTCTGTATCTGCTCTCTTTAATGTCATTCTCATGGTTGCTAGGACAGTGCCGAACTTCCAGAGACTTTTCAGACAGTCTCAGTAGTCTTCCCAATCCTGCCAAAAACTAGTCTCAGAATTAATATATTTTATCTCTCAGCTGTCGACTTTCCTTTTAAAGCTCCTAGACCAAAAATATATCTATTTCTGTTAGCTCTAATAGTGACTTGGACAAGCAAACTCTAAGTGCAGTTTGGGTGCCCCTGGCTAAAGAACATATTTGGCTCTGCATGGATTCTGCAATCTTTTTGAATCTAATTATTTTTGCACTACTCTCTGCTAAAGACCCTATAGCTACAGGACTGTAATAGCATCTCCAAATCATAATAACATCCCTAAATCAAATCCCTAGGTTCTCCTCCAAAGCATGGAATGAGTACAGGCATCCCCGAAGTGGGCAGTATTGCTTTGGGTAGACCCCTCACCCTGTGAGTGGAATATGCTCAGGGCAAGGATATGTCTCAGATCACTCATTTCACCCTGTAGTGTGAAAACTATTCTCCGTCCTGCAGAGGGCTTCCAGCTCTCCTCTGAAAATCAGTGCCAGCAAGTCATCTGGAAATCAGCCTGTAGTCATTCCCTTCTTTCAAAATATGGCTGCTCCTTTGGCTGGCTCCAGTTGATGCTTAAAAGGAGGAGTTGGGCTCCACTCTCCTACATCCTGGCAGAGGAAGCGCCTTCTCTTGCTGGTGGGATAGGACAGTGAAATGACAAGGGGGAGGCTACAGGCATGGCCAGTCCTGCTTTGCAGGTCCTGGTGCACTGTGGACTGAGCAAGGGGCCTCACTGCTCCTCAGGAGGACCATGCAGCCACCCTCATCAAACCTTTAGCCGTATGAAAACTGCAGCATGTATAAAATGTCAGTGCCTCCTGGGACATGTAGTAGCTGAATTTCAGCTTTAGCCTTGGGTATTTAGTCTTGGATTGAAGCAGAATTTGTCTCTCTCTCTGTGTGGTGTTGCTCTCTAAGATTAATTTTAACCTCTCAGTTGGCTTTTCTTGTTTTTTTCCTTGTCTGAAACCAGTAGCCATAACCAATCCTTCGGTTTCCGAGCAGGAACTTCAGACTCCATGAAATGTGAGTGTGATAGCATGCCTGCAGTAATAGAAATGCTTACACAAAGGCTGCCCTCTTTTTGATTAACAATTGTAAAGGATGAGGTGCAAAAGTCTGACATGCTACAAAATGATGTAATTTTCACACTGGAATCTCTTGTACAAAACAAGACATGAGTTTCCATGACACAGATTAAGTTATTAGTAGATAAACTAATGCATTAAGTAAGTGGAAACAGCTAACCGTGTGAAAGGACTGAGGGAAAGGTTGCAGCCAAGGGTTGTGTGATTTGTCTTGTCACTCCTCATGTATTTAGTCAGCTACAAGCACTTTAGTTGCCTGTTTGAAGCTATTTGAGAATAGGCTTTGAGGCGCAGCTCCACAGATGAGGTATGAACAAGGGGAGATGACTTACAGTCAGACAGACAGTGGTCCTTCATTTGAGAGCAAGTGGCAGGGGAGAAAACTGCCTTGGGAGTTCCATCTCTGCATAATGAGAGAGCCCAAAGGGGCACGTGGAACAGGCCAGCATCATGAGAAAAGGATCATGGCCAGTTAAGGGAGAGTGCCAGTTAAGTTGAAGATGATGAAGAGCATGAGGTCGGAGGTCTCACCAAGGCAGGTCATCATAGACAGTTGTTGATGTGGCATCAGGGGCAGCCAGGGCAGATGGTACACTTGGAGCAGTTACCACAAAATTTGAAAAAATATCCAGACTCTGAGTGCAAACAGGAATGCCAGTGCACCTTGGGAGGAATTGTGGTGATGAATGCAGAATAAAGTGAAGTCAATAAGCTGTTCTTTAAAAGCAGAGAGATTATCGCCCACTTTATTTTGAAGGGAGAGAAGAAAGTGAAAATGACAAAGAAAAATCAATAAATAGTTTTTCTATTTTAAAGGAAGACTACAGAACTACATTAAAATCTCCCCCTGAGCTGCTATTTTGTCCTCATGGTCCAGCTTCTTGCCTTGGGCTGATTTAAGCCTGCCAAAGCCAAAGAGGCTCCTGGTTATGCTCGGCTTTCTCAGGGTGACTCACTGGAAACCCTGCTGCAGCTACTTCTGGTGTGTTTTGCCTTTACAGTGTAAGAGCTCCTTGCAAATTAAAAGGCTTTCTGATGAAGACATAAGCTCATTGCATCTCAGTCTCCAGTGAATTAAATAAATTTTTTTCTATATTATTAATATTTTATAAATGATATTTCTTTTCCAAGGCTGATGGTCGCTTATCTAGGAAGTTGCTTGTCAGACCATCCATATCTTTTCTTTTAGATCAGATTCTTGCTTATAAAGATGGAGATAATGTCTCTTATCATCCATGAAAGTACTCAGATGATTTTTAGTCACATCAATCAATGATTATTTCAAGTTGTCAAGACTTTTCTCCAGATGGCTAGAAATAGTTTAAAGCAGATATATTATTATTGGGTTTTCGTTAGGAGAGCAAGCCTGTAAAAACCTGAATTTTTAATGGATAATTGGTGGAAGTTTTAGAAAGCATTCCAAGTGGATTTTATGATCAGGTGCTTCTTTATAGCCTTTATACTCACTGAGGGTAACAGATTCAATCTGAAGGGGGATGTGAAGGTCAAGGCAGGCAATGTTGAACCACTCTGGAATGAAGGATTGACATAAATGTTCAGCTATAAAATGGTACCTTCAACTTACTGTAATTCCTTTAGGCAGCATGGTTTACTAAGACCTGTCAACAGAGTATATCCATGGCTTGACATGGCTAAAAGCTGTATCCTAGGGAGAGGTTATGAAAGGTAACTATGATTTTTATTTTGATATTTTCTACTCCTACTTGACAAACCTTTGAGGTAATCATGATTACCTGACCTAAGGGAAGCTGAATAGCGCGCAGTCTTTGAGATCTGAAGTTTGCTTTGCACACCACATAGTTCAATAAAGATTGCCTGACAGCTCTCCTGGAACTGTCTCCTCAGCTGGTGGAAATCGGGGTAGCTCCACAGGCTTCAAAGGATCTGTCTTTCCTTTCTCCTCTTATGTGTAAACAGCCTCTTAAACTAATGAACCGAGATCTCAGGTTCATGACACAGTTAGAGAGGGAAAGCAGATAAGATGAACTCGTGCAACATTCACATCTTGAGTCTCGGTTGTTTTATTATTTAGTATATCAGAAGCAGAACTTTGGCACTTAGTATGGGCTAAGGGTAGGTCTGGGTGGGACAGGCAGTTGATTTCACACATGAAGAGGAACATCATATTTAGCAATTTGTATTATGTAACCTGGACCTAAACCTGTGCATCTGAGGAGACATCTACATTATCAGGGGGCTGGAGAGTAAAATGAGAGATGCCTGAATAAATCTAGGAGGTGCTTCAAAATTTCTGAGGTATGGAATGAGCCAGAGCCCAAAGCGTTCCTACAAGAGGTTACACACCCTACACAGGGAAGTTTCTCTCCTGTGAAACCCTCGCTCCTCAGGCATCTTCTTGTGCTATTTCTGTTTTGTTCAGGTCTCTGTGCAGCACCCATCACTTCTACCAGAGCCAACAGGCTCTGACCTGACACTTGTCCCTGCCTGGTAAAATAGCTTCTGCCTGGGGACAGTCTGCCCCAAACCCCACAGTCCCTGCAGGGACAGTGGCAGTGTCTGGAGTGCTGTAGCACATCCAAAAGGGCTTTAAAGGGCAGCAGTAGAATGGTCCTGGTGTACTTAGACCATGTCTGTGAAGGAAATCTGGGCAAGGATGGCTTATAAATGGTTTTGCATTTACTAAATTTGATATCCACGAAGTTTAACTGGTTAGCAAATGTACTTACATGCCAATTTACTGATAGTCTAAAACCAGAAACAAATAATTCTGCATGTTACATGCAGCAATTAATAAGCTTTTAATAGTCCTCAGTGATGGTTTTCAGGAAATAAAGTTGTACTATTAACATTCCTGTAAAACCATTAGTCCTAAATACATGTAATTGATGGGAGTACTAATGTTTGTAAAATGAACTGAGACTGATTTATAAGTCTGATAATAAAATAGTTCAGTAAAGGGCTTTGATCTAATAGCTGTGAAAGCAGTAAACACACCTTAATGATTATCCTTGCAGATATCCATCCTCCTTTCAACTTTTACTAGCTTCAGTCATGACAATTTGGAAGGGAAAAATCCCAACTAAATGCAGCTTGATAGAGACAACCATTGATCAGTTACACTCTGTTCTCCTTCCAGATAGGAGCATCCAGTAGACTCCTTGGGCTATTATCAGTGATACTTTATTTGTTACTATTGACTGAGATTAAAGAAAATAAACACCTTGCCTTCTTCCTGAACTGATCAAAGATTTCCCCTATTCTACATATACTGAAGTCTGATAAACTGGCTCCTCCAGCACAATCTTTCTTCTGCAAAAGAAGTACTTATGCATATAATATTAGTCATAGTAAACCTCCAGTTGCTTTGGTCCATTGGATCCACTCACTTTGGTAATTTTTCTTCCCTTTTCCTCCTTCCTGATATAAACTGTAATTTAAAAATCAAATCAAATCAAATCAAATCAATCAATATTCACTCAGTTTTACCATAGTATTTAAACAGTTAATTTTGCTCACTAAATGAATACTTCCAATTAACTTCTAGGCACACTTAATAAACTCAAAAGATTGTATTCATTATGCTAGTGAGAGGTAATCTTCCCATAGATGGCTCAGTATTTATGGTGCTCCTCTAAGAGTGTCTCCTTTGTTTCCTAGGACTAGGACTTGATACTGCACCACAAGGTTTTATGGGCTGATTGTGTTAACTCTTTAAGATGAAGATATTGTCCTTTGCATAAATAATTCAGCATTTTTGTAGTTGTTCGGTGTGTTGACTCTCTCAGCTTCTTCCTCCGTCACTATCTACCACAGCTTTTTTCCATTAGGCAATGTGTAAGCAGTTTAGAGTGGAAAAGGTTGAGAAGAGCAGCTCCTCCTCTGCACACATCCTAGTCTAGCAGGTAGGACACCCTCATGGAGAGTGGGAGACCTCACAACAACCCCCTGTGTTGAATCAGACAGCAGAAGGACAGGAACCTGTGTCTATCACAACCCACCTGCATATTCATAACTGGTCAGGAGGGACCAAGCAGCAGGAAGGAGGAGGCTGGCGGCACTGCAGGTTCATCTGTTCCTGTGCATTCAGCCTCTGATATCAACATAGCTGGTCTAGAAAAGCTGATGTCAACACCTCTCCTGTCCTGTCCTGTCCTGTCCTCTCCTGTCCTCTCCCTTCCCTCCCTTCTCTTCTCACCTCTCCTTCTTCACTTGCCTTGCTTTTCTTCCCCTATATATATATAGGGGAATATATGTATATATTTTAATTTTGTATATATATGTATATAATTTTAATTTTAAAAAATATCCAAACCCAACAAAGGTCTGGTTTCTGAAGAAAGTTACTGATTATGAACCAAACCTCACAACTCATTTTCCTTATATGTGGACAATTTTATTTAGATTAGTAATTTTGCTGACAAGCTAAAAGTTTTGCCCGTCTGGAACATTTTTCAAAAACTGGAATGGAATTACTTCATCTTCCTAACATAATTTTAAAGGTATGTAGTATGGTATCAACCCTGAGAATTCATGTAGGTAACAGGCATATATCACATTGCAGGTTGTATTTACTTCTGATTGCTTTCTGCTGCTCTGAATGAAAGCATTTCTAACAAGAATCCAAATGTATTTCCCCGCTCAGTGAAACTGCCATTCACAATGCAAAAATACACAAAAATCGCCTTCAAAAAACCCCTTTGGATTTGTCATCACTCTTTGAGCGATGGTACCGGGAAGAATACTTCATGGTCGAAGTGACTCCAGCCAGGAGGAGGGCTGAGTAAGCTCTGTGGGCCGCTCGCAAGCTGGATGTTCGCACCGCACACGGCTCCGCAGTCATTAATAACGCATCTGTGCCGGGCCGAGTCAGCGGCCCGCAGGAGCGCGCTGCAGAGCGGCCCCGTGCGCTGCTGTTTGCCCGGGCTGCGTGCCGGCTCTGGCCGCCCGCCCGCCCGCGGGGGGACCGCGGGGCTGGCACCGGCCCCGCAGCTCCAGCACGCCCTATCTGATCTGGCCGGGGTCTGCCGAGACCAATCCGCCCTGCCAGAAACGCTCGAACGCGTCTGACAGCGAGAAGTAAGGCTGTGTTGGTTGAACACTTGGACTGACGTGCCCTCGCCGGTTTCGGTCTCACCGGAGGGTGCTGGACCCGTCTGCGGCCGAGGTGCGGGGCTGCCCGCGCAGGGCAGCGCTGCCTCGGGGCACACACACCAGGCTGGGCTGCCGCCGTGCCCGCCCTGAGCTCTGTAAGCCTCTGTCAGCTTTTACAGCTGCCTCCTCCCCTGGGAGGGCCGGGATGTTAATCTAAGCGGTATAAAGCTACATCCGTTTAACTTGGAAGAGCTTTGAGTCTTGAATTGCATAGAATGCAATCGTGCAAAAATAGGCAAAAATGTAAATGTACGGTTACAAACTTGAAGCTAAATAAAGAGCAAACAGATACTCACCTAAAGAAAAATCAAATAAATTTTAACTTAGTAACCTGGCCATCTCTTATGTATTCGTAGTGACAGGGAAAAGCACACCATGTAATGCCTCCCCATGAAGCGTTTTAGCTTTCTCTTCGTTAGTTTCATCGGTGGGGAAGGACCACTGCTCACAAGATTTGCTTTTACATAAATCTGAGTGGTAAAATTCAACGTTTTCTGCTGGAACCATTCTATATACAACCTGTCCATTAGTCACCTAATACATTTTTTATCACTTCATAGTTCATTTTCTTCCTTTGACCTTTGAGGATTCCCAAGGAATTCTAAAACCCATTAGTATCTATGAACACTCACAGTAAATCCATAAATGATTGCTTAATGGTCATTGCTAATCAGAATTAAGCAATCTTGGCATAGCTAAAGCTTTTATATATTTGGGAGGGTTTTTTTCCTATGTAGTACACAGATTTTTTTTTCTTTATTTATTTGCAATACTTATTTTAAGTATCAGATGATAAAACAAATGTGCGTTTCTGAGAAAAAGCCGATAAAATATTGTATGCATCAAGTGCTGAAGTCATAAACGCATTGAACAAGAGGCTGCATTTTTACAAATGATAGAGGGACTGTTTATGAGCATCACAGGGAGCTTACATAACTTTGATAGGGATGGATGCAGCATCTCAAAGCAACAGATAATAGCAGTTAGAGAAAGGGATAGATGAACTTCAAAAGGTTGGATTTCCTATAGATAAACACCACAGCGTTCAGATGTTTATCTGCAGTTTATCTAATCTGGGTGGCCTAGGGCTGCTGGAAGCTCACAGAGTCCCTGGTACCTCTGCTTTCAGGTAGGCTAGAAATGAAGTGCGACTATGCAATCTTGCAGTATCTTGGCACTTTTGCTTTTATTGCCTGCTGCAGCCTTGAAGTGCAGAGGTGAGAGCAAATTGAAAGTAGTGGACCAAACATAGCCCCGTCAGATCTCCTCTATGCTGGATGCTGTACAAACATAAAGGCACTGACAGCTTTGCCTGCCTCAGTGAATTTACCTTCTACAAAGGAAATGAGGGAGTGCGGATCTGCACAGATTGGAGAAGTGCTGATTTAAAAATGTTCTGTAAATTCTGCTGTTCTTTGGTTTTGCAGTAAAGTGCAACATTTATTTATTGGGGTTTTATTAATTCTAAATATTAAATTCGAGCAGAAGGTATGAATGATGCAAAGCCCTGAGACACAGTGAAAGATTCCTGGTGTTTTCAACAGACAATTCATTACCCCCTCTGGATGACAGCAAAGGTATGTGTGTGAAACGCATATGCTAAAACACCAAAACACTGAGCTGTTTCTGTGCAACCTGTTTCCGATATGAGGCTCTAAGCTTGGTACCTGCTTAAACATGTGGAGTAGTGAAAAGACAATCTAATCTTAGAAATTTATTGCTGGACTCAGAATTGCTGGTTTCCCCTTTAAAAGCCCTCCTCCCTGGTGCCAAGTGAACAAGGGAGACTCTCAGCTGCATTTTAAAGATATAAATTTCCAGTTCTAATGACTGAAGAGGTATGAATGCCAAAATAGAAGAAATTAATAAAAAACCCATGTTTTTATTATTTTTTAAAAACTGTGTTCTTACAGCCAAGCTTGTTTTCAAGGCTTGAATCATGATTTTGTATGTTTTGACACTGAAAACATTGGCCTAGTTATTTGTGATTCGCAGGGCAGTTACAAAGCTGTAAATAGATTTTGCTTAGTTTTGATTTTTAGATAGTTGCATTTCCATTGAGCGCCAAATAATCTCTGCCTGTGCTTAAGATAAACGTATTGGAACTCATAAATTGAGGTTATCTGTTGTTGGGTGTCTTGGAGGAAAGGCAACTGAATTGAACGTAGGAATTTCTTGAGCCAGAAGCAGATGTCACACTCTAAACATCTGAGGCTCATGATTTTTTGGCTGCCTCATTCTGTGCCTTTGTCACGCATTGTGTTCCAGGCTTGCTTTGAGGGGAGCGGCGAGGCAGCACTAGGGCTGCCTGATGTCGTTGTGCATTGTCATGCTCCCCCATCATTTATGGTCAGGATCCTCATCCAAAGCCCTGTGAGGTCCAGCAAGAGCCTTCCCCTGATCTCCATGGTGTCAGAGCAGCCCCTGCTTGCCCAGTGTGTCCCTTCTGCCAGAGGGTAGGTTCTGCTCTGCTCAGCCTTTCATGAAAAATAATTGCTTTCCTTTCCTCTAAGGAATATCACTTTAAAACCAAAATTTTCCAAATATTTTAATGTATATTTAATTTAATATTTCTGAAGACACATGCTCCTAGAGGAATACCTACATTTGCTTAAGCTAATCCATTGTCTAGTATATATTTCAGCTGGATTGCTTTCACCTCTTACTATATCTGTTCTGGTTTTGTTTTTTTTTTCACTTTTGATGCGATGAAAAAGGGCTCTTTCTTTCAATTTTATTTCTTGTTGGTTTCCTTTCCCAGTAATCATGCACTGCTGTGCCATTGTGTATGGTCTGGGGACATGAGCTGGCTGAGAGCAGAAGTCAGTGATGTCCCTTGCAAAGCAGAAGTGGAGCACGCAGGAAAAAGCCCTCGGTTAAGGTCACAGTAGTCAAGGTAGAAGCTGGCTCTAGAAGTACAGCACCTTGAAGGCTTAGGCCTTTTGCAAGGAGCAGCAGGGGAAAATGTTTTATTAGGATTTTAGCTGACTGATTTTGTTTCAGGAGACCATAGCAGAAAAAAACAGAATAATTGAGGAAATTACAATAATAAACCCTTTTCTGAAATGGTATTTAAGTACTGACAGCTGATGAAATGAGTCCAGAAGCATGCATAAAACAAGAAAGGAAGAAAAAGAAAAACATGTTCTTGCTCATGGACATTGAGCAACTTGGCCCAGACCAGGCTCCATTTGGCTTTATTTCAGCAGGAAATTTTTTGGTAAATCATAAATTCTTTCCCAAAATATACAGTGCACTAGTTTTAAAACAATCAATCATTCAATCGAAATTGAGGACGAGTTTGTAGAGGCGGCTGTCTCATTTTCAAGTAGCTCGTCAGAGATACCGGTGGGATTCCTGCCTGCAGAGCCGCCGGGGAGCCAGGCTGGGCTCCAGCACTGGGGCTGGGCAGAGGCACTCCGGGGAAGGAGAGCCATGGGCTGCAGCAGCACACTTTGCTGGGCAGTGCTGCCAGGTCAGTGCTGCCAGGTCAGTGCTGGGGGGAGCCCCTGGCCTTGCCTTGGGGCGTGTGGCCTGGCTGCAGACACTCTTTTCCCCAGCTCCAGTGTGTGTACTGACACTTTCATTTGTCTCAGGCAGGCAAAGAGCTTCCAGCAAGTGGAGTTTGGGTCCAGCCTTGCAGGTACGCTTTGTAGAGCACCCACAGATGTACATGGAGTATGTCATACACGGACTATGTCAGTGAGGTCGGGACAATGGCTTCCAGGCACAAAGGGATGGCTGGTGAGGCTAAGGGGTGCTGGAGGGGGGCCTGGGAACTGCTCATGACATCTTCAGAGGTTCTGGAAGAATATGTGCTTTATGTAACTGGTATTCCCTAGTGCAAAGGCAGCTGCCAGTCTGTGTCACTACAAGCTGCCAAATTGGTCTCCATCTTTCCCACACACTCTGCTTTTTAAGAAACCTTTATATTTGGATTTTCTACATTTTCACATCTGATAATTGTGCTAGATTAATGATGAATGCTTTGATCTTCATATGCAATAAAATTTGTTTTAAATCCATTGAGAAGGGTGTAACCAGAAAATAGAAAATGCCAAGTTATTTGGAATAGTGAGACAGCAAAAGTGAAGAAGTAGTAAAGATGGTCCTTTAAAAAGTAGAAAAAAATAAAACCCTTCCTATTTAATAAAATGAAACAATGTTTGAAGCATATCCCACAAAGATCAAACAGAATTCTTATGTCAATATTATTGAAAAAGGAGATCTCCCTTTTTTTTTCCCCCCTGATATTAAGGTTTTGAACCTCAGGCGAGAAGGTTTTGGAATGACTTTGGATTTTCACCAGTCTAACAAGATCAGAATCTTGTCTTGTTTAAATAAATTATTTGAAACCATATTCCCCAATGGCCCAGCCTTCAGTAGATACTGATGTTGAAAGGCTGGTCCCTTTGTTTGTTTGCCAGAAATATGACTATATTCATGTGTTTTGTTTTTGAAGTCTTTCTATTAGTGGACATGAGTCTGCTTGTCCTGTCAGGTCCTCAGCCAATATTGAACTTGAACTTTGTTCTTCTGTTTCAGATCTGGTGAAGCCTCTCCATTTTGTCCAGATGTATCTTGTGGCCCAGAAAGGGTATTTTCTCTGCCCATAGACATTATCTTCCCCCAGCTCTATCAAAAGGTTTTATAATTTCTCAAATAATCATAGGAGGAGATTCTTGGGGTTTTTTTTTTGCTTGCTGCAATCATAATACTGTCTTTTGGATCTCTTCTTTTACCTTTTGTCCTCAAGTGTCTATAGCTGTGCACCCTCGAGGTACAGCCTCGTCCCAGGTGGGAAACTATGCTATGACATCTGCCGTTGTGTCACTTGTGTTTGCAGCTACGACACTCGTGTATGAGGCTGCCCACAAAGTTTGCACAGATAACTTGAGCTGAATGTGTTTTTCCTGGTGCCCAGAGATCCCAGGCAAACTGGCTAGACCTTTTAATTGCACCTAATGGATGTACCCGCATATAATTTGAAATACTGGCCTTTTCCAGAATAACTTTATTAATTCCCTGGTGACAGTTTCTTACTTTTATGTGTTAAGAATGTACCTCTTGTAAGGAATTTTATAATGCTGGTTCCAGGAAAAATTACGCTCACATTGCACTAACACGGAATTGCAGAACAATAGATCCAATACATTCATGTACAAGAATTATTAATAACAGCATCAGTATCTTACTGACTGATTTTTCTCTGAAGATACAATTATACCTAACTATAATCTCTGCTGCAGTGATGCAAAGTCCATGAGAATGTTCCCTTACAGGCGAATGAACTTGCATGTGTGAAGAATGCCAAGCAAACGTCTTAGAGATGTGTGAGTTTTCTGAGTAACACCGGGTGAATGGTGGCAACGCAAATCACCTCAGTAATCCTGTTTTGTTCAAGACTGACTCTGCTATCGTGGTAGTCCTATTTAGGTACCATGTTTTTCCCATTAAATGACTCCTTCTGTAGCAAAAACACAAAGAAACGGTTGAAAGTTTTAGTTTTCAATTTACTGCAGTTAAGCCATGCGGTTTTCTGAGTACAATTTCATAGGACTACAGAAGATTGTAAATCCTCAGAACATTTTGCACAATTCTTTAATGTCAAAGACAGCATGTATTCTGAACTGCTGAATCTGCAGCTTAAAAGGATGTAGGTTTTCTTCCAGACTTCCTACTAGGAATTCAGGCAGAATTTTTTCCTCTGATTGTCAAAACCCTTCTTTTAATTTTTGTTCAGAGTACACTCATGGCAAGTTTCTGAGTTTTAATGTGAGTGTTGCCTGGTGTCTAAATACTTTTCCCTGCCTGTTCTTTCATTTCAAATAACTTCTGAGCAACAACCATATCCTCAGAAATAAGGCATATTACTTTTTCATTTATTCTACTACAGCACATATGTATTGTTTTCTTGGAAAGTTGATATACTGTTTTCCTCACTAACCTATATCTTCTAGATAGACTCATTATCTGTTAGAGCTTGCACTGATCTCGCACGCGTATATACATCCTGCAGCCACACCTGCTCCTTTCTGGGTTTCAAATTGTTAATGGTCTTAGGGATCCATTGTCAATTATCACTACACAAAGTTCTGTTTTCATTTCCGGGCTGCTTTTTTTTCACAAATTTTTTTAAAATCCACTCGAATGTTTAAAATTTAAAATACCAGATTTTTTTACTGGAAACCTTTAAATAAATTAGATGGAAAGTCAAATACAGGAAGTTTTAAGGATTTTTCAACCCTTTTTTTCAGTTTGTTTTTAATAACTTTAACTTTTTAAAAGCCTCAGGCAAGCAGCACTGCTTGAAATGGTTAAATGTTGACAAATATGACAAGTGTGGAGAATATTTTTCTACAGTGTTTTCTGTGATGGACATCAGCAATATCTGGATGCCTCAATTGCTGCAGGACATTTAAAAAACTGCACCAAAGTAACACTAATCTGGGTATTAATCTCTAAGATTCCACAGAATATGGATGTTTATTAGTCAAAATAAGTTGTAAAATACAATTTTTTTTACGTACTTGTTGGCTGAGAAAGAGGAAAAATATTGCATGGACTTGTGAATTATATGCCAGATAAAATATATTCAGAAGTATTCCAGCCTGCTAATTTCACTTTGCAAAATTCCTGTGACGTGCATGTCAGACTTATAAAACCCCATAAACATATTTTTAAAGTATCCAGAGATCACAGAGACATCAACCTATTGTGTGAATTGCAGCAAGGGAACATTTGGATTCTATATAGGCAACTCTTGTATTGTCTCTGATGCGTAGCAGACACCACATATGATTTAGTATCATTTTTATTAAAATAAAAAGCACACTTCAATAAGTATCATATCAGACTAGGTATTATCCCAGACATATTTTATTTCTTAGTTTTTGCTGCCTCTTCAAATTTTGGCATAAAACAAGAGGATATAACAGACTATAAAGAAAAAGTTACAGAGGGTCTTCAAGTTTGTGATGAGTGAAAAGGCTGCTGCAGTTATTAGTGCTACCTAGACATGTAATAATTGATAGGAAAAATCTCATACCCAGGAAAGGTTTGTCACAGTGTTTATGGCAAAAGTTTATGAGTAAATTTTTCTTCCACTCCCTTAAACTTGATTTATCCAACAGATTGTTACTATTGAAACTTTATGGTGTTTTTTGAACTTTGAAATAATTTCTTATAGTAAAAGGTTCCAATGCACAATGTTATTGAGCAGCACTGAACTTCATACCACATGCCTAGGAGACCCTGGGAGAACAGTGACAGAAATCAAGCAGAAGTGTGGGATGCAGAAGTCTCTTTTGCATCTTATTTTGTTCATGTATGAGGGGTCCTCATGCCATAGGCATCCTGCTTACCTGTAGAGCTGCTCAGCTTTCTCCATGAGCCGTGTAGGACATGCAGGATGCTACTTGCATAAAGGGAGGGCTTGGCCCTGGCTGGATGCCAGGTGTCCACTAAAGCCGCTGTATCGCTCCTCCCTGCAGCTTAATGAAAGGCAGGGGAGAAAGGATATAACATAAGTCTTGTGGGTCAAGATAAGGACGGCAAGAGATCATTGTGCCATTACCGCCACAGGCAAAACAGACCTGACTTGGAGAAATTAATTTATTTTATTACCAATCAAATCAGAGTAAGGTAATGAGAAATAAAAACTACATCTTAGAACATCTTCTCTCCGCTTCCTTCTTCCTGGGCTTAATTTTACTCCTGAATTCTCTGCCTCCTCCCACCACCATTTATCATACGTGGGCTCTGCAGTTGCTTATTCCTCAGGGGGAGGACTCCTCACACTATTCCCATGTTCCAGCACGGGATCCCTCCCACTGGAGACAGTCTTTCCTGGATTACTCCAACATGAGCCCTTCCCACAGGCTGCAGTTCATCACAAACTGATTCAGCATGGGTCCCTTTCCATGGGGTGCAGCCCTTCAGGAACAGGCTGCTCCACTGTGGGTGCCCCACGGGGTCACAAGTCCTGCCGGCAAACCTGCTCCAGTGTGGGCTCCTCGCTCTGTAGGGCCATGGGTCCGGACGGAAGTGTCATGAGCTCCAGCACAGGCTTCCCATGGGGCCACAGCCTCCTTTGAGTGCATCCCCCTACTCATTATGCAAGTCGGTTTTATATTGGCAATAAATTAAATTAATTTCCCCTAGTTCCGACAGTTTGCTCATGATCATAGCTGGTGAGTGATCTCTCCCTGTCCTCACCTTGACTCATGAGCCTGTATTTTCTCTCCCTTGTCCAGCTGAGGAGCAGCTTTGGTGGATGCTGGGCATCCAGTCAGGATCAGGATTTAAACACAGAAACATAACAATTTCTATAGTAGATCATGTCTTTAAATTTTAATCTATTTAATTGAGTATTTAGCTTTAACAACGGAGTGATCAGTAGCAGATATGCTGGAGGGCAGACCATCTGTGAGATAATCTGTAAGGAATTTCCTAGCTCATATGAATAAGTAGCTTGTACTGTGATGCATGAGGTTTTTTTTTTGCTTGTACTTTGATATAACTACCAGTCTGCCGTCTCTTTGATATGGCTGTTGAGAAGAGGCTGAGTTATGTTCCTGCACCTAGTCTGGGACCTTTTCTAGTTTTATATATTAACCGAAGTACATGATCTTAAACTCATTATTTGGTGCTGCTGTCTGGTAAAGTAACTTGGTACAGTTTATCATATTAATATGTGTTTGATTGCTGGCTTTGTCTTAATTTCAGCACTGACAAAGTAAATTTTTCTGGGATTATCTAAGAACATAAAATCTCAGAAAATGTGTTGTTAAAACTTAATTTGTATTTTCTTTTCGGCTTGATAATACCTGTTGGCAATGAACTCCACTCTGTGGGAAGAAAATATATCTCTTAATATCTTGAATCTTGCTCTTTGGTTTTGCTGAAAGTCCTATGTAAATTGCTAAAGGACATGTAATATTTTTGTAACTTTGTGTTTATTACTTTGACTCTTGTCTCTCCTAAAATGACTTTTAATAACTCTTGTCAATAATTTCCGTATTTCTTTGAATATATCTGTATTTCTGTTGTTCAACACAAGAATGGGTTTTATCCTCTCCCATAACTACCTAAAAGGTAGTTCCTAGTCTGAGATAGTTATCCAGGGTCTTTCAAAAGGAAGACTGAAATCCAGGGAGAATCTCACTGCATTGTAAGATGAGTGTTTGAAATAACTCAGACAATTCCCATCATTAAGATTGGTCTTTTAATTACAGAGGACAGTGTAGTCTCCATTATGAGACTGCACACTGACATTTTGGACAGCTAAAGTAAGGTGAGATCGATCCTGCACACATAATCGTACCTGAATCATTATTATGGATTTGTATATCACCCAATATTTTCAGTATCACATACCATACCATTTTTTAAAAACCCATACAATTAACGTTCCTTTTTTTTTCTTGCCCACCCCCCTCGCCCCCCAACCATCGCAGAGAGTCATAGAATGATTTAGATTAGATGAGATATCTGGAGACCATCTAGCACGACCTGCTACTCAAAGCAGACCCAACTTAGGACAGATTGCTCAGAGCCTGTCTCAGCTGAATGTTGAATATCTCCAAGGATGGATAATCTTCAGCCCCTCTAGATAGCCCTTTCCAGTGTTTGACCACTCTCATTATGAAGATTTTTTCCTTATAACTATTTTATATTTCCCTTGCTGTTATTTGTGTCTCTCGTGTCTCATTCATCCACTGTGCACCATTGAGAAGAGTCTGGCTCACTTTATATCCTTTCATTAAGTAGCTGTAAACAGCAATAATATTTTCTCTTAGCCTTCCTAAGACTTAAAAATCTCACTTCCCTCAGCCTTTTCTTGAACGTCCCTCCTTGCTCTTGCTCCTTAATCACCTCCATAGCCCTCTCTTGGACTTTCTCCAGTCTGTTGGTGTTGCTTGCACAGAGGAGTCCAGAGTGGGACACAGCACTTGAGATGAGCTTCCCCTCTGAAACCAAAGGGAATAAACACTTCCCTCAACCTGCTGGCTGTGCTTTAGCTAATGCAGCCCCATATGAGCTTGGCTTTCCAGACTGCAAGAGTTTTGCTGTGCATTCCTAGAGCTGAGTGATGTGAAGCCTGGGTCCTTTTCAGGGTGGGTGCAGTTACTGCAGAACTCATTTGATGTAACTCCAGTTGTGTCTTCCAGTGTGAGTCACTTGACGCCATCAGCATGAAATGCTAAGTGCCATTGCTCAGTCACTGGGAGCGGGATAATTTCATCCAACAAATGTTAGGTGTTGTATCTGAGCTCAACATCTGCACTTGCACTATGGGCAATGGGGAGAGAGAGAAATCTGCAGAGACTGATTCTTCTCACCTATTTTAGACCCTTATTTTATGAGGAAATTATTCTTATTGGAAGGGTCTGGCTCCTTTCCTTGGTTACAGAATACGCCTGGAGAGTTGGCTTAAACTAAACTCTTAAACATTTGATAGATTTTCTTAGGTCAAGCAAATCTTACCCTTACTGCAGGGTTTTGCAGTCTTCCCTTGCACGGGCTAGGCAAAATGTGTTTACAAGTAATCTGATGCCCATATGTGCAATTTTTCTGCTGTTGCCATTCTAAATGTTTTCTGCAGTTTTGACCTCCAGAGTAATCAGGTGTGGTGAGATAGATGAGCCTACTTAAAATTTTATTTTACCAAGCAAAACAGATAAAACTCATCTAATTGCTCTAATAGCCTCATTCGTCACATGACCTTGGTGATCTGATGTTTTCCACTCTATTTCACTCTTGTAATTCTTGTAGAGGAACGGAAGACCAATGCCTAGTCTGTGCAAGAAAATATACCCTTCTGGGAAAGACAAAACATTCCCAGAAGGAAAGTTCTTTTCCCCAGCTGGAAAGACATTGACTTACTCTTCCTGCTTCTTGAAAAACAGTGGCCATTTGGTTGACCAGTGAAGATAGCTGCATCAATACGAGAGCTGCTCAGAGCTGATATCACACAAGGAAATGGAAGTCGTAGTAGTGTGACTCTGGCTTTACACTCAAATATTTAAAACAAATGATCTATTTTAAAGAATTTTTCTACTTTTATTTGTATCTTTACCAAAGGTATTTATAATGCTTCAATATTTGAAAGAAGTGTTGCGTATTTGTTGGCAGAAGCAAGTATAAATTTTCAATTTATGTGAGCATCTTTCAAATTCAGAGCACTGGCTAAGTCCTTTGTGGATGAAGAAGGTTAGATGTTCTACATAAGATGGGCCTGTGCTAGTCCTGGGTGTCCTGCATCCTTCAGAAGCTTCATACCACTGCCTGAAAATGGAAATACATCATCTCACTAATGAGACTGAACTTAGAAATGTCGTAGTCTGAATACTCAAATTCCCCTTTCAGAGGGAACGAAGAAAGGCTGATGGTTAAGCATGTCCTCACCTGTCATCAGTCATTTTTAAACCAAAGCTTGCAGTTCTCTGTGAGTGGGACAGAACTTTTCTCACCAGAGGACCAGATGGTACTATTGTAAAATTCATCATCAGCTTCAAAGGTTCACTGCTGTGCATCAGCACTTTGTTCCCTCAGTCCCTTCTCATGCTCAGTGGTGAGAAACACAGCGAGACAATTAGGCTGTGTTGTCTTTAACCTACGGATGATATCCAGGTTTGAACTCTAGTAGGGCTCACCTGAGCATCATTCAAAATCCACAGCTGTTGTCAGATGTTTTCATTTGGTTAGTGACATATCAGAGAGCATCGTACTGATCCTCTTTGATCCATAGAATTTGTGTTTGCTCTTGATATGAGAGATAAGTATGGTTTGAAGCAAAAGACTCCTCACAGTGTAAGTGTACAAGAACACATGGAAATGCTTACTTTTCTATAATTTAATCCTCCCTTGAAATAGTTCGAATAATTTATTCAAAGACTGAATAGATTCATACAGTCTATGGGCAGAGTCTCTATCAGCCAAATCCTGCTGAACAAAAAAGTTCCTCCTAGCTAAAATCTTGGGGATGTACAACACAATTTACCTTGTGAAGCACAAAACAATGAGAATAATTAGGTGTGTCAGCTCCTTGTTATTTTAACATCTTTATGTCTCTGATGTATTATTTCAAATGTTGATTTAAAATATGGTATTTTGAAAAGATCCTTGACCAGTTAGTGCTATTGTGAACTTTTGAAACAAGAAAACAGAAATGTTTGAGCCCAGTGGAAGACACATAGTGAAAAGCACAGATTCTTTATTTGGAGTGGCAATCTCTTGGCTAGTTGAGTTTAAAATGAGTATGAATACAGGGCAATTTAGGTCAGAGACTTGGGGACAGCATGGAAGACAGAGGGCAAAGTCAAGCAGTCAATAGGAAATGAAACTATTTTCTTACTGTTATTTTAATGCTAGTTAGTCAAAATAAATAAAATTATTAAAAATGCATCATCATTTAGTGTCGATGTAAAAACAGCAAGGCTCCAACTAAAGGCAAGCATTCCATATCCTGAGTGCTGTCAAAACCAAATGAAATGTAAGGAAATGAATAACAGGAAAAATCAAAATTTTTGCACAGTTTAAGTGCACGATACATCCACAGAGGAGTTTACGTCGTTCAGATGTCCCATCTCAAGAGGATGTGATATTAAAAATAAAAAATCACAGGAGGGCAGCAATCATGATCAAACGTGTGGAAAAGCTTTAACATCAGGAACAAATGGTGTAGTACTCCTGAGCTTGGAAAAGAGATCAGTGAGCATAGATAGGATGTAGGTCTGCAAGGCAATGACTACAGTAAGCAGGAAATGGCTGCTCACTGCGTCTCCACATTACAAGAAGAAAACATCAAATTAAATGACTGAGTGATAGTTTCAATTAAGGAGAAGATGAGATTTTTTTATCCCTTGCTAGGAAAGCTGTGGAACACACAGTTCTGTGTCAGTGGTGGATGCTGAAAGGTTTACGTAGCTTCTAACTTGAGTAGCCAAACTTGTGGGAAAAGGAAAGAAACTCCACAAGGACTATTTAACACATAGATCCCTCTTCTGGAAAGGAGGTTGCTGAGCTGCAGACGGCTGTAGACTGGAAAGGGACGCTGGGGAATCATCACTATATGCTTGACCTGCCCTTGGACTCTTCTCTTGGCCTCTGTTACTGGCTGTTGATGGAGTTTGGCCACCAGGTCTTTTGTTTGACTCCTGACAGCCGTTCTTAAACCACCACACAGAGACTGGCAGTGCTGTTATACCTATCACTGTGCCCTCTTTAAAAGTCTTCAGCAGGAACACTTTAATTATTAGTGTGAACCTGCAGTGTTCTCAAAGTAAGCACAGTACTTGTGCACAGCAGATCATTACACTGAGAGTGATATCCATGAAATTATTGAAACAGAATTATGGACAACTCTAAGACTATCAGTTGTTTACTAAGGACTTTGAGGATCTAAAATTCTTAGTTAATATTGGTCACAATAGCTTTCTAGCCACTATAGCTCCCTCCAGTTTGTAGCTGAGTTAGACCTGAATGTCATTTGTTACAACTAATTCATCAGGGTGTTTAGGAGATTACTAAGTCATCATGCCAGAGCATTTTCTTTGGTAGTCCTTAGTTAATTTCAAATTGAACAATACCATTTGTCAGTCAAGAAATACAGTACCTCTTCTTTCCTTACATCCTGCACCTCCAGTAATTCTCCTAGTGATACTATCAATAAAAATGTTTGGCAGAGGCAGCTGCTTTTCAAGGTGTGAATTACACCTTTGGCTTTTACATTATTTCTGCCATCCATAAAGCAAAGATGCAAGAGAAAAAAGCTCCCAGTGTTCCAGTAATCCCAGACTGCATGCATATTTCTACTTCATTTCCCAGCAACTTAAAATCCTAACATTTGCCTGGCGGACTATAGCAGACTTCAAATTGTGGGTGAAGGAGATCTGGGAGGACTGAAAATCCAATCAACTTTAGAATTATGTCTTGGCGAACTGAGCTGGAATCAACTGTTGGGATGCAGAAAAGGCCATTATGAAGCAGTTTTAAGGAGAAGAAATCATGGAATAGGTAAAAATAGGTGAAGAGAGGGAAATTGGTTCAGTAGCAGTTTTGCAGAGTGGGAGTAGAGGGGTAGTTGCTGAAGATAAATTTAACAGGGGTCAATGAAGACTGAGACACTGTCATAATAAATTGTCCCTACTGGAGGAGTAATTGAAATGGCTCTGTTAGCTTCAGTGGGAATTGGTTTAGGGTCTGTAAATTGCTGGAGGAATATTTAAGTCAGCTTTTCACATTAAGTCTTCATGGAGATAAAAATGCTTTAAAAGGAAGATCCTAGAACTTCCACCATTGTGGACAATAATGCTTTATTTGAGTTAGTTTCAGGCTAATTGAATTAACATTGCTGAAGTGTAAAAACATCTGAGTTCTCCTGAAAAACATTTCAGTTTTTATAATAAATACGTGAATTTCTCTATTTTTCCTCAAGTATCAAAACCAAAACCAAACAGTGCATTTTATTACATAAAATGATGCTTCACTTACAAATGGTGAAGCGATAATTCGAAAATTGTCACATCAAATGAATATTCAGTAGGTCCCAATCCTGGACATGCACCCTTGGAAAAAGGTTTCCAATATTAGTGCAGCCATTTAGGTGCACAGTCCTGTTCTTATTGGCCTTGTAGGTGCTGGCAAGGTCATCCCCAATAGTTTTGACCAATTTCTATAAATGTCAGTGTTGCCAAGTGCCTTCTCTGAGCAGGTGCTCGGGGCAGATGGGACAGAAAGGAAAGCACTGGCACACAGCTGGTGAGCATGACAGAAGTGTTAAGTTAGATAAACTGTTGCAGCAGGAGGGATGTCTTAATAATTTGTAGACATTGGGCATCAATTGATTTTTTTTTCCTCAGGCTTTAATAAGATTGTAAAGCCAAGGCCAGAGAAAGACAGGCAGCAGGGTTGCATTTGATCCAGCCACCATGTTTGAAACGGGTTCCAGTTGACAAGTGGGTTTTGATTTTATCCGTTTGGATGCCTAGTTCAACTGCTGGAACACCGTTTACTTCACAACCACATCCACCAGGCTATGCATTCTAAATAAGCCTTGTCAAGTTGGTGTACACAATCTGAGAAGAAAACAGACACACTTCTGTTAAAAGGAAATAAAAGTTGTGCTAGCAGACATTAAAAGTGATCTGTTAGCTGAGGACCAACAACCCTTAAAATCAACGGCAAAACGCTTGTCCCTTTAAGTGAAAGCTAGTAACTTACAATCATTTCCTTTTGATGAAACCGTGTCTACAAATGT
Source organism: Callaeas wilsoni (assembly GCA_013398955.1). Taxonomy (NCBI): domain Eukaryota; kingdom Metazoa; phylum Chordata; class Aves; order Passeriformes; family Callaeidae; genus Callaeas; species Callaeas wilsoni. The sequence continues at coordinate 31,555 of VWPU01018716.1, read as the reverse complement.
TCTTTGTTAAAGAAACAACACATGTAAAGGACATATACACAGAATAATGAGAAAATTTTAATAGTGTCATTGCTAACTGGAATATAACTACTACAAATGAAAGGCCACCTCATGTTTTCTGAACCCATATGCCCTGCAAAACTACTCTGCTGATTCTCCACTACTTTCATTCCGCTTCAGAGAAGCAGCCTGTGTGTTTACACAGTCTTCCTTAAAGGATTGAGCAAAGTAGGTTAGACACATGTTAAATCAAAGGAAATGGCATTGTGGCAAACCCCAGATATTTATTCTGTGAGGCATCCTTGTCTTCCCAGAGGTGTGAGCTGCGTCAGCTTAGAGTCACCTGATGTGAAGGTGAAAATAGAGGGCATATATAGAAAGTCTGTGGATGAGATTTACTTATAGGCACTCTCTCAATAAAAATGTAGTGAACTGCATACTTTTACATGTTTGCAATAGGGTGACAGAGCAGAAAAACACACAGAATTTCTCATCTAATAAGGATGACACAGATAAAAGACAGAGTGAACACTTCAAGAATACAGAGGAATTTGTTTTGTTGGGTTTTTTGGGGGAGAGGGAGGGACTTGGGAGTCGTAACAAAATACAGAGTTCTTTTAAAATTAATTTCTTCGGGTTTCCTATTCCTTTATGGATGTTCTTTTCCAATTGTCCCCTCATATGATTTCAAACACAAGTATTATTGCACAACTAAATGAAAAAAAAAAGAAAAAAGGAGAAAAACCCATGAATGACAGTCACTAACAGTTGTCAGTTTGCTGAAGAAACAAGGATTCAAGACAACAGATTTTTTTTTAACCCATGAGGCTTTCAAAACTGTATCCAAACTCCTGAGGCAGGAAGTAACCTGGCATCATTTGGCATTCCAGCTGATTCCAGGAGGTGGAAGTAAAGAAGTATATGAATGTGAAAAGCACGCTGATTTTTTTTATCCTCAAAACATTTTCTTAGTGCTGAATTATGGTTCAGGCCAGTTTGTAAGTTATATAAGCCAGTTTGCTGATCCCTAGATATGAGACTCCAGGGAGATAAAGCCAGACTCCAAAACAATCATTCAAAAATCCAGTCAGAAGAAGGATGAATATGATACTTTTGAGGATGGTGGCCTGTGGAGGGAAGAAAAGGAATTTTAAATGGGAAATTACTCAGAAGATCATAAAAATGAGCAATGCAAAAAGAAAAAAAAAGGACAACTCTTTGCATTATGGAAAAATATTTTCCTCTGTGAGACTTTGCAAAATAAAAAGGTATCTGTCTTTTTACCTCATTTTTTCCTGAATTACAGGTGACTCTGCCAGAGTGTGGCAGATCCAAATGCATGTGCTTCCTGCTTGTCACAAAGATCCTTGCTGCACTTGACAGTAGCAGTGTCACCAAAAATTTATGTTAAAGGCTTGCTTCAGTAATTCACCAAAAACATACGGATTTGGTGAAAAATAAGCATATTTTGGTAGTAAAACAGGCAGGGTCACTGAAGATCTCTGCAAGGCTGCATCAAATGAACCTACAGATTTCCATCATGACCTTAAAGCCTGAAGTTCATGAGTTTAGGGGTTACAAATATACATACTTTTTTAATGTTTATTTTGACCAAATAACAGCTGGATGTGGACTTAAGTGACCATCCATGTGTTTGGTCATCTCCACAGATAGTTAGTGAAATTAAGAATAGTTTTCAACAATATGCCTACATTGTGCATGCACGTTTCTGAACTGAAAACATCTGAAAATTAGGCCTATGACCTCCTTGCCAATATTTCTGTTGGGAATGTGGTGAAATTGTTCCTTCAGTAAACATCCAGTGATATTGTAAAGCTAAATGAATTCTTTCAGAAAGCACACTAAAATCCTTGGAAGGAGAGCATAATGTAAGTACTTTTTTATGTCGGCTGAGTCATATTCCTCTATCTTATTTGTACAGCTGAAATAGTTGTTTAGTATCGGTCTTAATTAGGAAAAGCCTGCAAAATGTTCTATGTGCTGTATGGTATGATCATCACTGATGTAACAGCAATGGTGCTTGAGGTCCCATGTGCTGAGTGCTTTATTAAGAAAAAATCCTCAAAAATGGGAACAGAACAGGAACACAGGTGCCAAGTTTATTTATGAATGTGTACATCTGCTAGAGGTGCCTCGAACCTTGCAATTATGCCAATTTTTTTCACAGGGAAGAGGGATAGGAAATTTGTTTGTTGGTTTGTTTGTTTGTTTGTTTAAATCAATGATTTATATTATAAAAAGGTACCAATTAGGAAAGCATCTGATGTAGGACAAAGGGCCAAAAGGAGCAGCCAGATAACTTCTCCCTGGAACTCCTGAAACACAATATAGTTGCAACAGCCACAGCATCACTTGAGCTTCTGTTCTTTGGGCATTATCCATGGACTGGCATAGGAAACGAGCTATGCTTTACTGGGCTCCAGTGTGTCAGAGTTATTGTCTCCTCAAAGTAAAGCTGAAAATGGGAATGGAATTTCGAGCTGTTAAGGGGAGAGGTGAGTTGGGGAGTCAACTTCTGCCAAACTCTTGCTGAAAATTTCATCAATAGATGTGTATATTTGGGTAACTAAATCCATCCCTGGCATCTTGGCTGCACCTCGAATCCTGCGCTCACTTCTGGGCGCCTCACTACAAAAAAGACACTGAGGTGCCGGAGCATGTCCAGAGAAGGACAACAAAGCTGGAGAAGGGTCTGGAGCACAAGTGGCAGAGGGAGCTGGGAGTGTTTAGCCTGAAGAAAAGAAGGCTCAGGACAGGGCTTCTCACTCTCCACAACTACTTGAAAGGAGGTTGTAGCAAGGTGGGGGTTGGTCTCTTCTACCAAGTAACGAGCAACAAGATCAGAGAAAATGGCCTCAAACTGTGCCAAGGGAGACTTGGATTGGATACCAGCAAAAATTTCTTCACTGAAAGAAATGGCAGGCATTTGAATAGGTTGCCCAGAGAAGTGGTGGAATCACCACCCCTAGAAGTGTTAAAAAAATGTGGACGTGGCACTTGGGGACATGTTTCAGCATTGAACATCATGGGTTAGCAGCTGGATCCAATGATCTTATGGGTCTTTTCCAACTTTAACAGCTCTATGATTCTATGATCCCTATAAGCCTGATTTTAAAAAATGCTGTTATCAATTTCTGCATCTATGGAGGTTGGTATTTACTTAGCCTAAATGATGTTATCATGAGCTAAACAGAGACATAAAAACCCAACTCGTTTCTTATCTACATTAAAGCACCATAAACACATTTGACATAATATACTTTAAAAAATAAAAAAAAGAGAAAACCACCCTTCTAGAAGCCAAGCCTTCTGTGCAGAACTCCATTTGGCTTCAGTGCAGCTACCTGCCAGGCCGATTCCAGATTTCAAGCAGTCTAGTGAATTGTGACAGACTGGCGTCAGTCTTGTATTCCTATCTTATGAAACATTTCCAATGGAATATTTTAATTCAGATCAGCTTTGCTGGCATCAGAAAACCCATAACCTTCCCACAATCGAATATCAGCTGGAGAAAACAGTAAGCAGTTGACCACAGAGCTGTTGTTTAACTTCAAACCAAGGTGGGAATCTGCTCTGGTCTGTCAGACAGTGTCTAGCTGCTGTCCTGCTCCTCAGGTTCAGCTTTGACTCCTCAGTGAGAAAACAATAATGTAGAAAACCACCCATGTATCTTTTCCACAAATATTCAACTCACTCTCTGGATTCAGATGGATTTTCTGATATTAAACAAGTAAATCTGTAATGGAATAGGGAATTAAAATTAATCAAAAACAGAGCTGTTCAAGAAATTCAATGTCTGCATTGATTTGTTATTATTGTTTTCCCCATGGATTTCAGTCACTGAGCACTATGTCCAACTTGCCATGTCATCAGCATTCACTGGATCCCTGCACAGGCTGTCTCAGGAAATCAGGTTGTTTTTAAACAAAGATGCAGAATGTGGTCATTTAATTTTTTCAGCTTATAGATTTCAGGGTACTTAAAGTTCCTTTGAAATGGAGCAGTTGTCTGGGCAGATACAGTGGCCAATCACCACTTCTCCTGTTAATTTGCATATAATGAGTCTATTGTTCATAAGGGATTAGCATCCAGAGACTGCTGGCTGCTCAGGCTGCTCTTTGACGGATTACTTGGGCCTGTCATGACTCTTTAAGGATCCCTGCTAAGAGGCAGAGTAAATTACCCTCTGCTGAGCTCTGTGCTGCTGTGGCTAGGCTGTGGTTTATTTAAATCGAGTTCAGCCATTACCACACCACATGGCAGCATATGCCGCAAGAGAAGAAAAGTTTTGTCCAGCTTGGGCAGTGGGGCTCTCAGGGCTCCTTGAGGCTGCTGACTTGGCTCTGCTTGCACGGCAGGCAGATCCATAGAGGCTGGTCATGGTCATAGGCCCGATGGCTTTGGTAGCCCTGAGGGAAGTCAGTGTCCTTGGCTGTCCTTGGCTGTCCTTTTATAGTGTCTGGGCACTGCCAGGAGCGACCCCTATGAAGGATCAGCTAAGCATCTTCAGCACACTAAGGAGACCACAGAGTGGTGGAGAGCTGTCAAGTGCAGTAGGTGGATACATTTTGACTCCTCTCCTGGTGCAATAATAAGAGCTATCAAGTGAAGCTAGCATGTGATGGGTCCAGGACAAAGGGAGGCAGCTCTTTGCTCAGAGTGTGAGGGAGTTGGGGACATTCTTGCCACCAGAGACTAAGAATGTAGTTCCCATGAGTTTAAGGGGAAGCTGGATCGATTCTTGAAAAAAGTTTTGAAGATACAGAGACAGCGACTCTTCCTCAGAATTGTCCCCAGCTGTCAGATGCTGAAGGCTGTGAGAATGTTTGAGCATGTAAAACTGGATCCTTGTGCTGCTCCTATGCTCTTCCTCAGAAATCTTCAAAACCTTGATCTGTGACTGATGGAGACAGGGCACCGGACTGGACTTGCCCTCGACCCAGAATGATCATTCCTCCATTTGTCACACATGTGCCGCTTGCTCCCACCCACTTTCAAGCCACATGCTAGCCTACTGTTCACAGGCCTCTCAGTTAATTCAGGTATTTGTACATGCTTTCCACATTACAAATTAAGAGAGACATTTGCCAAGGTGGTAAATGGTCACTTGGTCACTTTACATTGGTCACTTAACATTGCTCACTTCACAATACCAGTGTTGCAGAGTTGCCGCCATTTAAGAAGTATTGGCTGATGCTTTTTGGAGAATCTTCTGTACCAACAGATCTACTTCTCAAAGTTGAACTATAAAAGGAATTTAATACTAAGTCTACCAGTTTTCAAATTAGTGAAAATACACTGTTGGTATTGACTTTGGGCTTCTCATATAGAGAACATATATGCAGTTTAATTATTGTAAAATATCATAAGCGATGCCAGTGAACAAAGCTACATTAATCTGGTGTTACAGCTAAAAGGATAAAGTACTTTGAGGAGTAAAAAAATGTTACAGTAATGTTGCTATTATCTTAGAACTAAACCTTATGAATCTAGGACATGTAAAGTTAAATTTAGACAAAGTAATCTTATACTTAAAAAATAAATCTAAGCAAATAAAGACAAGTGAATACATACATAAGACAACTGAATGTTCATAACAATTTTACTAAACCAAACCTTTAGCCCTAATTTGAAGAGAAAAAGTGTGGTTAAAGAAAAATGAGTGGGTCTATAAAATTAATTTAATCTAATTTGTGACTATGTGCATTCTGACTGCAGGGAAGGCCAAGGTACCAGAAAGTTATATAACATTTTAGCTAGAGGTAGGATGATACTTGCTGTCATCTTAACGTAGGGATTGAAAGCCTGAGGTGCCAGTGGCACACCCTGAGAGTCCCAGGATCCTGAAGAGAATCACACAAGCACATGGTGTTCTAGCTCTCTTGTAATCCAGCCTGAGGTTTAAAGCCAATTTGGGTATTGGCTACAGACTGCAGCAGTTACCTAACTCTGCATGGACTGATTCCCCCGCTCTGAGACTGCACCACTGGGACATAGCCGATCTCAGGGGACAGCAGCAGGAGGCTCCTGTGCAGAGCCAGCGCATAAGGATAGGCAGGAAGAATTCCAGCAATAACACAAGTGCTGTCAATGAGGTATACGGTTTTCATAAAACTGTTTTTTAATAGAAATTCACTTAGGTAGTGAACAGGATTTTTTACTAGTTTTCAAGTACTAAAATATTTTCTTTTGTACTTTTTCACAGCCTGACTGTCTCTGTGGAAGACTAATTTCAAAGCTGTGACATCCTGAGACTGTGGATTTGAAATTGTTAATGTACTATGGTAAGAAACATCTTTAGAAGAGAAATTTTAAAACTGAAAGCTTTCAAAACAGACAGTAGCTAAGGTGCTATATATATAACAATATGCTATATTTTTAGGATTGTGATAATATTATGCAAGCATTATTAGTGAGACCTTAATCTGGGTTTCCAGTACCTGAAGTAATAGTTCTGAGCCAGGGATAACACTGAAATTTTTGATGAAAATTTTTCCTTAAATGGGAATGTTTTAATCCAGCTCATCTGCTGGCACTGTCTCTGAGCCTCCAACTTCACTAGTCCTAAATACCAAGCCATGCTTGCAGAGGCATCAGACAGACGAAGAGGATGAGCGAGGCCTTGTGCCAATTGTTTAACCTGCCCTTCCTGCTTCACCCCTCGCACTGCTGGTTGTCCATCCATCTGCAAACATTGCTTCTGAAGCAAAGGATTTCTTAGTCTGTATTTCAGCTTCGGGCACCCGGTCCTTTTGAGGCTGGAGCTTCTCCTTCACAAATGAATAAATGCTGCTCCCTGCTGGAAACTCTCAGTACGTTGCAGTCTGCCGCTATTTTCCTTATGAAAAGAAGGCGTTGGAAAATGCAAATAGCTATTAAAAACCAGACAAGTGCAGTCCTTCAGGGGGCAAACTCTCCGAGGATTAATGTTAGTGCGGTGGAGCTGGATCTCCTACTGTTCCTCCTGGGCTGCTCTTCTGCAGCGCCGGCGTGGCATCCACAAGCACTGGGGCACCCTGTCTACCAAGGACTTGGCATCACAAGACAGGAATGACAGAAGCCATACAGAGACCACCTGGCAGCTGCTCTTGTACCTCGGGTGAAGCCCAACGTGCCTGCACACCTACACAGGCAGATCTGTTCCTATTGACTTGGTGCATAGGGAGCCATTTCACCTCATGAACAGAGGAACGCTGCACTGCCTACCTTATATCAAGCACGCAAGTGCAGAGAAGCAGGCAAAGAGGAAGTTTCCTCTGTGACTGATGTACCTTGACAGCAATTATGATCCTGGTCGCCAAACTATTCAAAACATGCTCATTTATGTCTGTGGATGCCATGCAGTAGATCTCACTGAAAGGACACCAGGCCATAGGAAGATAACAGATATGATTTGCAAGAGACGAGCTATCTTGACAAGCTGTCATGCAAACCCATTTTATGAAGGTTAATTTAAGTAGAAAATATGTTCAAATGCTGTGCTGGATTAGGCCAAATTCTGAACATCTCTTCCAACTCTCTTGACTAAGCTTCACGTAAGACGCTGGGAGCAGCAGTGCTAGTTCCTCATGGGAAGGTCCAGTGTACTAAAAGACTTTCACAAAGTACAGAGATATCCTTATTAATCTGAATCTAAGAGCTCTCAGGTCTGGGAGATGTTACATCCCATCGCTCACAGTACTCCCATCTCACCTCTCCTTGCTGCTTCTCTGCACAAGGGCCATGGTGACCGTGTGTTTGGATGTATCCATACATGTGAAGAACTGAAAAGACTGGGAGAACTCTGCTTGAGCAGATTGTGTGAACTAAGGTGTTAGTCTAGCAGGGTGTACAGTGCAGCTGCTGTCAAGAAAAGAAGTAGTCAATATCAGCTAAGGATAAAGAAATTTGCAAAGGCAGTAGTGTTTCAAGGAATAAGAAGCACATCAGAGTAAAACACCACACTTGAGCAGTAGGTGATACGAGACCAACTTCAATCTAACTTTTATATCTGTCAACTTCCTCTTCATACCTACTTTGGTCTAACATCCACATTTTTTCAGCCTTCACCTCTAGCAGTCACTGCCTCAATCTTTGCCTCTACTCCTTCCTCAGTTGTGGTTTCTGAATTACTGAGACATCTTTTTTTGCACCATCAGCGTACAATGATTCCTTTATAAATACTGTATTTACTAAGGCTGTAAGCCAGTACTTAGTGACGTTGGAGGGATTCAGTCCACTGATTTCAGAGGACTTTGGAATACACTTTCTCTCTGAATTACAATACTAGTTTCATTTCTTAACCTCTTTCCTAAGTGGTGGAATATCAGCATGGAAGCCAATATGTTCCCAACCACGAGCTTTGCCTTGTCAGTTCCCGCAACAAAACCTGGAGAAGACATACCCCATTGAAGGGAAGGCAGCCAAGGCAATATGGAAGAAAGCTGAGGTTTTGTTTTTCCAGTTTTGTGGGAAGCAAATGATAATTGTTGTTAGTTTCAGGCCAGAGTTACAGCTCCCGAGCTGGGTCTCAGTCCCTGGTTCCTCTGAGGTCAGTTTGGAAAGGATGAATCAGAGGTGAGATCCAATGATGCATTAAGAGCTTTCCCAGCAAAAACAGATTTAGAAGAAGTAAAACCGAATCTACTCAGTTAATGTTCTTTCCTGAAGCCCAAGAAAAGCCCATGACAAAAAATAAAGAGAAGTAGGTGCATCATTGCGGTACTGCACCCTGAAACTACAAAATACTGGGACTGAGAATGTGACAGTCCTTTCTCTCTTTCACCTAAATTTCTTGGTTCTCTGAAACTTGGCTTTTCCCCTGTGCAACCCCTTCTGTGGGCATTCGTGACTTCTCTGCCCTCTTCACCAGACTGCCATTCCTCATGGGTACTGTTGGTAGTTGTCTCTCTTGTTCATGCCACTTCTGTAATTTCTGTTCTCTTAACCATTGCCCAGTCAGTCCTGCTCTACCTAAGCTCTTTTCCCCTCCTGTAGTATTCATCTTCTCATTCCCTGTGTAACTCCCAGTAACTTCTTTTCCACATGGGACCAGAAATTCTCCAGAAAGTGGTGTGAACCATATCCACAAATGGATTATATTAGGCAGGCTCTACTGCAACTTTAACATTAATTTCCCCTTAGAGGGAGCAAAGTCTATGGAATAGATAAGATTTCTGCAACTGGAAAGCAACTTGTTATGTCTTTAATATCTCTGTCTGGTTTTATTTGGGGTTTTGTCTTTAATGTAACACCTCTCAGTGCAACATTTGAGCATTTTTATCTTTTTCTTCTTATGTGCAGCAGCATCTTTTTATTGGTGAAAGGTAGAAAGGGATTACTGATTGACTCAAATAGAAACGAGGACGGAATATAGACAAGAAGAGGTTTTCTGCTTTTTCTTTTTTTCACTTGTAATTTAATGAATATTTTTACAGCAGATTAATTGCAGATTTAATCAATTTTGAAAACTACAACATCAAGCAAAATGTTAAAACTTCAATGTTAAATAAAATGACTCAAAAAATCTTCAAGAACAAATATATATTTCGCTGATAACTTTTAATACGACATCAATGCCACTCAGTCTGAGCTGTTTCCTGTTTTGTTTGCAGCAATTAAAACACATCAAAATGAAAAATAATGCAAAGAAAATACAAGAGCAGAGCTGCAGTGAAATCCTTTTTTTTCTTAAGAACAGTTGGGTGGTGTGGAAATTGTGATGTTCCAGAACTAATGTTCACAGCAGGGAGAAGAGAAAGCTCACAAGCTTCAGTCAGTATTAAATGCTCAAGAAACAAGATATTAGAGATGGTGGTATAGGACAGGACCTTCTGAACACTACAATAAATCACTTTTATTGAGGTAAGGTTGTTGCTCCTGTGTTTTAGTAGGATTTGAGACAAAAGGAAAGCAGGTCTGTGCTGACAGACATATTAATGCTTTTGGTATGTTTTGAGTTCCACCACTGAACATCTAGATTCTTACATTCAACATCAGAAATTATTTCTAAGTGATATATTAACACTGTTTTTCTGTTCCAAATTAGAAGTTAAGCCTTGCTGTAGAGGTGGGACATGATGCCCATTAGAGAGGGCAAGATGATACTGATCACTTTCCTGCCCCTTCTTTTTCCCTGTGAAATGCAGCAGCTCCTGCCAAGCTCAGAAGAGGTGCGAGCTGTACATCTTGCAGCTGCTTTTGTAAATGCTTTGGCTTCTAGATCCAGGGAGCTGCTATGTAGTAAAGAAGGGGTCCCAACAGTTGTCTGCAGCTACCTGGTGGGGTGGTCAGAGGGGAGGCAGACAAAGGGACAGAGGTAGCTCTCACAGCTTGAAACATATTGCGGTTATATATGTAAGGAAAAATATTCTTCATATGTGGTCTAGTGGTCAAACAGTGGAAGCAGCTGGGAATGTCAATCTTCAGAACTCATCTGGACATGATCCTGAGCAGCCTAACCTAACTTTGAAGTCAGCAATTCTTTCAGGAAGATCTTGGCCAAAGTAACCTCAAGCGGTCCCTGCTAACACAAATTCTATAATTCATTATTATGTCATATATCCTATATAACCCAGGCATCCACTCTGAATACCTCCACCTGATCTGTCAACCACAGATAACAGTAAGGTGGAAAGAGATCAAAGATTAAAGTGCAAGATGAAGGAAGCAACACAGACACAACTTTGGTTCTGAAATGTTTTTCATTGACTTCTCAAAAGAAATTGGGAATTGACTTCAGAATAAGACATTCTACAGCAGTGCAAATACTTGGTGATCATGTAATCATGAATTATGGCAAAGGATGACTTCAAATATTGAGCTGTTTTCTCTCACAGTAGCATTGATGAAGGGACAGAAGAAAGACATTGTGTTCCTGAAGTGAAACATATCTCAGAGGAGAATATATCCAAATTAAAACCTCAAGGTAAGGACCATAAATTCTTGCGTGATATCTATGCATATGATTCAAACACAGGATACTGCCTCTGTGTGTTGATGAAAGTAGTTGGTGAAATTAATTATTTTGGCTTGGATGACAGGAAAGACCAGGAAACCTTCTCTAACAACATTTGTGAGACAACTGAGAATATCACTAAAAATGGACTGGACCTAACATCAGCAAAAGTATTGAAGAGATTCATCCTATATTTTTGAGGAGATTAGTGGAAAATCTAAGACGTTTGTTTTCTTATTTAAGCAAGGAGTGATTTGTAAAAGCTGAAGAACAGCCTTCAGAAACCTGTGAGCACATATGTGCATCACATAAATTATGAACTGCATTCTGTGGCTTAATATAAGCTGTGACAAAAACTAAAAAGTTGGCAAAATTACATTGCTCACATGGAGTATTCTTTTTTGTATGTTACTACATACTTTTTCTTCCTTTTTTTCTTTTTTTTTTTTTTTGTCCCTCACATTACCAGGATCACTGTTTTCTTAATACATAATTAGGTGATTTCCTTTTGTAGCACTTCAAGAACACCATTTTTCTGCATTCTCAGAAGTGTTCAAAGTGCAAGACTGCAGTTCATTATGTCCCTGACTTCTTCCTAACTTTATACAAAGGCAAGAGTAATGAATGTAGATATGAGATTTAATTTTTCATGTCTATTAATGCTTTATTGGCATGTTTTTTTGGTCAGTTCTGTTACAGTGATTGTTCTGGGACTGGATTATAATTAACTAGGGACAGTAAAAAACTCAAACTCCAACAATCCAGTATGAGGTAGACTAGTTAAATTGATCAAAATTAATTGGAGATGCTCTGACATCTATCTCCCTACTCACCACCGTCACCTTCTTCCATCACACAGGTATTTTCTTTCAGTAGGAGTTTGCATTTTTGTTTTCCTTTCGGCAGTGTTTATCTTATGGCTCTCTGTGGTTCTCTGTCTACTTGCATCTCACAAACACTATAGCAGGGTTATAAGGGCTTTGTCATGTAATTGGCCAGCATGGTATTGTAAATAAGTAAAACGAATTCCCTGGACAAATAGATGGTGTATAGCATTAGACGCACTTGAGTGCAAATAAAGAATTTGATTATGTTTCTCCCTCCTGCCTGTGAAAAACAGTTTCCTTAAGTCTTTTATCTAATATCATACGGCTAAAGTGCTGAGGCTCCTCGTAATTGCCTTGCAGGACTGTTCCTCATCTAAGAGACATCTGCAACTCGTGACTCACTAGCAGTCTACTGAGAATTCCTTTACACTAATTTCCATCCCCAGCTCCTAATTTGTCTCTCAGGCTACTCTTAGCAGTATCTTTCAACTTTTAATTTCTCCAAGGCAATTCATCAAATATACTCATGCACGAGGGTAGGAACCAGCCTACTGCTCAGAGAAAGGCATCTCAGAGGCCACTTTTGATGCCTCTTCATGATCCTGTGCTGAGAAATCACTGATACTTGAAGCAGGTAAGGTGAGCTGTGCTGTGGATGTCAGCTTAGGGGTAGATGCACTTGCAGCATGGGAGAAAGGGGCTATAGCAGGACAAGTCTCATATAAAAAGTTGTGAGATGTTCAGCACAAGCCTCTGCCTCTGCACTTGCTTGGAAGAATGCAGCATAGGTTTGAACTCTGGGTTGAGACTGGATCATCTCTTTGTCAAGTAAGAGATTAATCCAAGAAGCTTCTGTTCATCCTTTCTGCATTTCACAGTAGGCACAGGGAGAAAACATCCAGTTTGTGTTTGGCATTTTCAAGCTAATGCTTGTGCAGAAGAATTAGGGAGGTTGGAAAGAGTTCTCTGCTGCATGTGGCTCTGATTTCTACTGCATTGTTCAAGAGGTGCAGAAATTGCTAATCACTGAAGTGAACTGAGAAAAAATAAGTAAGTAATGTTATATATTAGTTATGCTTAATAAAATGAAAGACATGTGTCAGTTCAAGTTCTGCATTTCCCAAGAAGTTAAGAAATAACTAATATGAAACTGCAGCAGAGGCAGTACAGAAGTCCTGTTTCTGTCAACAAAGATGCCTGTATTAAAAGCATTTTTCACTGGGCTGACATTAGGCTAATTCCCTCCTGTCCATTCCTAATAGATTGAATGCTAGGAGTCAAATGCCACTTGACCTTGTAAAAATTGGATCATCCATTCAAAGGAAACAAAATCTAACAATGCAGAGTTTTTCTGATATAAGTAAATAAGGTTCTGATATAAGTAAATAAGTAGACTACCTGTGCCTACTAAACTGATGTTCCATGGTGCTGCTTTCCAGAAATACTGAGGCAGCCTTTTCTGTAACAATCATTAAACTTGAAAGAGTCAAGATAGTCGGAGCACTCAGTAGAAGCCTCTGCTTCTGCCTGTTCTCAGGGGTTTGAACAGAAGCAATTTGTTTTATGGGACATGGCATCTCTCCTGCCCTGCTCATGCAAAGAATTAGCCTTTTGTACGGCCCCTCGGTGCCAGCAGATTGCCTTTCTTGGCACACACAGGCGTTTCATAGGGAATGTACGCGGCTCTGTTTCGCCTGACAGACATTTTATTCATGTAGGGCTGATTTGCCTCATTAGCCATCAGTCCAAGAAAGTGTGATACATCATAGTCCTGGCTCCAAGTTAACCTAGGGACACTGTTATCCAGAGGCAGCTTCTTGGGAAATATCGTCTCTGACCCTTTTCCTCTGGAGAACAAGGAGATGCATGTTGTACTTCTCCCTGCAGAGGGAAGGTCTTACTGCACTCCTTGTGCCCAGCAGCTCATTTGGCTGGTGCACAGGAGCTCAGATGCACAGGCTGCTCTTTCCACAGCCTTGCTCTGTGAGGCAGGGATATAAAGGGAAGGAAAGCAATATGTGTTGAGAATTGAAGCAAAGTGGTTATGGTACATGACCTGCATGAGATGACCCCGTGGCTCTGATACAGGCCAGTAAAGCATGCTAAGGCTTCAAAGAAGAGTAACTACAATCAATTACGGCATCTAAGGTCACATGAGACTGTATTTACCTCTCTGATCTCCTGCATTATACAGCACACAGGACATCTATTATGATTATAATAATTACTATAGTTGTTAATGCCATTAATTATAGAAAAAAATATCCATCTTCATTTCAAAACTTCCAGGGATGCAAAAGCCTTGGTAAAGTATTCATTTGGTACTTACTCCAGCTTGCTTAATTACCAGTGCCAGTCAGGCTGTCAATTTATCTGCTAAATCCAGTAACCTACTATCAATTTCTGGTCTGCAGTAAGTATTGATAGACCTGGGCAAGAACATCCTGTATGTTTGTGTACGTCTACCTGTGGTTAAACAATGCAGAGGAAAGGTCTTCATCCTGTTGTGACAAAGGGCTTGAGTTGATAGAGCTCTGCTGATAAGGTTCTGCTTTACTGGTGCTGCTTGGAAATGCCAGGTCGTGACCCTCTTTTTGTCCTTTGCTTGGTAAAGGCCAGTGTATCATTTTCTGTTGAATTGCAGCTAACAGTACACCCTGCTTTCCGAGTTCTGGGCAGGATAACACAGAGATCCTCTCTGCATCTTTGTACATGCGTGTATACAATTAGACTGGAAAAGAACTTAGAGGCAAAAGGCATTAATTAATGTGCCTATAAATTTCCCAGGAGGGACTAACGTAAGAAACCTGGTCTTCAAAGTGCCTTTGTTTTAGACCTTGTTTAATCTCTACTTTCTTCCTGGCTGCACTGGTATAATTTTCATGGGTAATTACTGTAGGAAAACAGACTTTCTCTCTGTATAAGTTTTATTAACAAATCAAATATCCTACCAGAATGGGAAATGCACATAAAAAATTAAGTTCTTATATATTACAATTACATTCATAACCAAGAATTGTTACTAAAATATTTTAGAAATCCAAAATTATTAGAACTGTGAGTATAACCAAAACCATTTAAAAAAAAGAGGTTTGTTCTAGTGATAAATAGTGACTTTTCAAAAGGCCCCTTCCACATAGGGAAATGAGGGTCCTTCATTTACACTATATATATATATGTTCAAATGTACATTTCACTTAACAACTTTCCTTCCACACATTTTGATCCTATTAACCAGTCTAGCCAATTTAACTTTTCCAGTGTAGAGGGTGAGGGGAGGGGGAGATAAATGCTGTATATATTGCTACATTTAGTGAACATTAGCTATTGAATAGGAGACAGAGACCTTTTAAGCTCTCCAGCTGAGAGAACAGCATAGCGACAGCTCACACCATATTAAACACCAGCCAATACAAAGCAGCAGACACAGGAACGACATCTTTGGAAAAGCTTCAATTAACAATGAGACATAAATCTACTGGAAGCAGCACTTGCTCCATCCTGGTGTTCCCAGGGCTGCTTAGCACAGCGCATCCCTCGAGGCTTTGCTGGAGAGGCAGGAAACACAAAGTGCTCCCACTGCAGTGGAGATGCTGTCCCACAAGTTGGGTCTCCATATTAGTAAGATCAACTGCACTTGTAACCTCCAATTTCATTAGTGCTATATCTGTTTTCACAGCTATGGAAAAAATACTTATTCCTTTTGGAGAATTTTGCAGACTGTGGGCTACAGCTGTTGGCAAAGCTCCCATTGATTCAGGGCCAGAGAAGAAATCTCTTCACATGCTGTAGTTATTACAAGATGTTTGCATTTTTAACTCATGCTAACAATCCAGTTGAAGGATATTTTTTATTATTATTTACTGATTTTTTTAATTGTAAGTCAAGAAAACACACATTAATATGAAAGTATCTGAACATCTTCTCTGGTAAGAAGGAAAAAAGAAAAAAACCTTGCAGAGGAGAGAGAGATTTTAACATGTAGTCATCTCCTGCACTGTAAAAAGTAAATAAGAAAGTGGATTACATCATTTATGACCTACACAAGCAGCAAAATAATGAAATGCCTTTGCTGATGGGAAGCAGAACTGATACATGCCTCAGATATCTGACTCTGTTAATTTAAAAGTTGCTATCTTCAGCTGAAAAAAAAAGTTAAAATGCCCAGTGTCCCCATTTTATTTCTGGTGCTCATGAATCAAACCCACATAAAAATGAGGTGATCAAAATGTACCAGATAGCTGGAGAACTGAGATGGGGATGCTGAATAGTATTGTGATGAGAAGTAAAATTGTCAAAGATTGCAGTTCAGTAGTTTGATATGAGCTGCAGACAGGGAGAAATTCACAAAATAATAAAATTTAATTTTCACATTCTTCTGCAAAAGGCTCCAGCTTCTCATTTCATATATTTTAATTTCAAACTGACATAAGCTAAGCTAAATATTCTGGTTTTGTTGGGAGGAGGCAAAAACCTGAAACTCATACTAAAGAAAAGCATCTTGTAGTGTGGAGTGGATTAAGGATAAACACCTTTCTTCTTTAGGAGACATCTGTCTTGAAACAGTGTTTTCCTTTTCATCTGTCTAGAGGCAGAGATCTCTAAACCCAGCCAGAAGGTGCTACAAGTTGTAATTGCTGGCAGGTCTGTGCTCCTCCATATGTGGTGGCTTTAAAGTTCAGTGCTCTGGTTTTATCACAGCCAACTGCTCAGCCTGGAGAACAGAAGGCTCAGGGAGATCTCATCCACATGTTTAAAAACCTGAGGTGGGGCTGGGGAAAAAAGACGGAGCCAGAGACTTCTTGGTGCTGTGCACTGACAGGGCAAGAGGCAATGAATTCTGAAATACAGAAAATTCTGATAATTAACATAAAGACCTTTTTTTTACTGAGTGGGTGGTCAAACACTGTCAAATGCTTCCCAGAGAGGCTGTGGAGTCTCCTTTAATGGAGATATTCAAAAGTCAACTGGATGAGCTATGGGCAATCTGCTCTTGCTGACTTTGTTTAAGCAGGGGCTGGACCAGATGAGCTCCAGAGATGTCCACCAGCCTCTACCATGATTCTGTGAAATGAACTTCTTCTCTACCAGCACTTTTTATGAAATTCTGAAAGCAGTCTGACACACTGAGTGCCATCCAGTGATCAGCTCAAAGGAAACAAATAGCCATTGGTATGTGTTTCTGAAAAAAAAAATAATAATTTTAACGTCTAAGCAATGTCTGTTTTCTCAAATTATTTATCTGTCAGCTTGAGAGATAAGATCAGATTATGCCTGTACGTCCCATATGTTTCTTTTGCTGCAGATCGTTCAGTGCCAATGTTTCCTGAATATCCAAATCTGACTTTTAGATTATTAATTTGAAACACTTGGGATAAAAACATACGAATCTCAAACTTTTCCGCAGGGCATATAGACCATTTGCCTACTGCCAGCACTATAAAGATAAATTAGCTTCACTGCACAAGAACAGAAGACATTCTGAAGGTTTTCTAGCGATTAGTTTAATTGGCTAATAAACAAATGGAATACACTTATTTCATTGAGATAGCAGAAATGCATTATCTCGAACAATAAACACAGCATTTGCATGCAGCTCATGACAGCAAAGGGACAGTGAGAAATACAAGAGAGATAAATTTAACAGGAGAGGAGATGCTGAACAAGGAGAGGGGTGAGGACACAAGCAGAGCCGGCAGAGCAGTGAGGACAATTGCCACGATGATTAAGGACGCGAGGATACAGAGGCAATTGCGCTCCACTCAAGCTACCTTTGTCCAGACCGGGATGAAGCACGCAGGAGACGCCTCCACTCCGCGAACCACAGAGCTGTGTAATATGCTGAGAGGCACAGCACATTGCTCAGGCACTGTGCCCTCCTACAGAGCTCTGTGCTGCCTGGGACCGCAGCTGCTGTGTCCAGCTGGCTCAGCAGCCCGCACAGCTCAGGGTCCGTCTGTCCCCACGCCCGCAGGTATGCCCCGAGGAGCAAGTTCCCAGGAGTGCCTCAGTTTCTCCCCGAGGTGCTCATGAGTCTGTAACTAGTTCTGAAACTAGTTCTGAAACAAGATGAGAAAGGGAAATATATTGTAAAGTAAATGGGTCATACGAAAATGGAAATAAGTGATAAAAAATTATGCTAATAATCATCAAATAGTCTTCTGCTGGGCCTACCATTGGTTTATAAGGGGGCTGGTACACAAGGCAGAGAGGGACTCCAAGGCTGGGAGAGGTGGAGGGGTGAGAGTGAAAGTACAAAAATGGAGAAAAACAAGATCCCCTTTTGGTACATCACAAGATGGCTGGATTTGTCCAGTGGTTCATGAAGACACTACCTAAGGTTTTCAGGTGATTTGTGCCCTTAGGGAAACTTGAAGAATGTAGCGTGTTCTCAAATTAAATGCAAAATCAACTTTTATTCTGAAAGACGGCAGAATGATGTGAGAAAGAATTTAAGGTCTGTCCAAAGCAACTAAACTTTAAAACGTCACTAGAAACATATTTAGTGTTATACAGTGTAGTGTAAAAAACTCCAGGCACCTGACTATCCTTTCAATTAAAACAGACAACAGATAGGAACCTTTGAAAAGACTGGATGTAACTAGAGGACATATTTTATGAAAATGAGTCATTGCTTTCAAAATCAGGACTTTTTGTTACTGCTGATAAATTGGCTTACTAGTATAAAGAATGACTAATCTCTAAGGGCTTGCCTTTGGATGTTGGTTAATTTTTTTTGATTCCCAGTCTTGATTAGCCTCCTGTATTACAACAGCATCAATCAAACTGTCTACAATCAATTCAATATGAATTGTGAAACCTATTTCCACAATAATTATTGACTGTAGCTATTAACATTATGAAATCCAAATTCCTACCTGCTTGCTGACAAGACCTTCACCTCCCTTCCATTTTCTTCTTTTTAGTTCCACATACTTTCCCTGACAAAAAAAAAAAATTAAAAATACTTTCCTTATTTTTCTGCCTTCTGTTCACCGAGGTAAAATAGTAAGATGTACAGGTAACTGTAAGGTAAAATACCTTATTTCTAAGAGGAAATAAACTAAACATTGTCCTATATAAATGACAGTAAACAACATGTGATCCTGTGTGGACACAGAAATTAACTTGGGGTTCCCACGAGAGCTCAAGGTAAAGAAAGATGGTATTTGTGAGACAAATTCACCTCCTGTGCTGTTTGGATACAGCCCTCCTTACTTGCAATGCAATGGTTCATCCTATGTGTAAGTGACTGTAGTTATTTATATAAGCTTATTGTTACGTATCCCGGAACTTTTAATGGAATGTGGGGTAGTTTCAGTGAAGAATCCTTAAACAGTGTACAGATTTTCCATGTTGGTCCTCCATGGTCTGCATTCTAGCCTTCACCTTGAAAAAAAAGCCACTAAAACCTGCTCTGTTTACTGTAGTTAAGACCATGATTTTAAACCACAGACTTGAGCTATTACTGCTGTGCTGTGGAGCATCCCCAGGAGCTGTTTATCTCTCCAAGTCACAACTACTTTCCTTTCATCTTGGTCTGTGCAGGAGTACTAACTTATTACTGGCCTCAAATTTTATCTCAGGCTACCTCAGCCACCCAGCTGAAAGGTAGGCTTAATCCCATCTGAATTGAAGGGGAGGTATAAAAGAATTGCCTTTTTATTCCTATGCACTGGACACAGAACCGGATAATAGGCAGGACAGTCAAAGAGGAGGAACTAGCTCTTTGTTGGGTCACAGAGCACACACACCAGCATGCCCAGAGACAGATGAGATCTGGGCTCTCAGACGACAATGTATAAATGAGATCTCTATGCATATTTAAATTATTATTTCAGACTCTCTGTGAGAACAAGTATTCCATTTCCAAGGCTCACGCGTGCACTCTTGGAGCTGCAGCAGTGGCACGTGTCAGCTGGACACTGCCCACGGCCACCTGGCAGTGGGGACGGAGTGGCTCTGTTTGCACACGTGGCTGCGCGAGGCTGACGAAGATCTGCGGAGCTGGCATCAAAGTGAAAAGCAAGAAAAGCACAAGCAGAAATAATGTATGACCCTAAAGCACCCCAGACCTGAACACAAATGGACGTTATCTGGATAGAGGAAGACTGACAGTTCTTTGAATCCAAGCACTAAATAAAGACATGCATTTGTGGTGCTCCTAGAAAGACTCTGTTTCCAGAAATCAATGCAAAGATTTTTTCAGCACAGTGTGCAGCATTTTTCTCTCCTTCTCAGACAGACTAATTTTACAGAGAAACTTGCTGTCTGCATTATATCTCCTCTTCATTTTTTCTGCAGATGATAAGGCATTGTCCAAAACTGACTTAATGACAGCGATAGGAGAGATGGATTGTCACTTTAGGTTACTCAGACAGCGGTGAAAGTTAATAAAGGCTTAGACTGCTTCTTTGTGCTACAAATGCTGTGCAACAGATTAGCCTGTTGGGGAGCACAGTTGGAGCTGCTGGGCCCCCAATCACTCCTCAGACACCAGGATAGTGGCTAGAGCATTCATTTTCTCATGAAGACATCTGACATTTGCTTCTCTCCATATTTCTTTATCCCTGCTGGAAAGCTGCAAGTGTAACCTCAGCACAGTTAATGTTCTTCTTTCACATACCAGCACAAGAAATACCATTAGTGTGTGTATGATGTATGAGGTGTTGGGTTCCTGCACCCTCCCTTTTTGTTCAGGGGTTGACCATGAGCTGCTTCTGCTCTCCTTCCCTCCCACAGTCCATCACGGATCTAAAGCTTTGACCCTCACTCTCTGAATGCACTTCTCCTATGCGCAACTGCTTCCCAACAGGGGTTGCAGAATTAGGCATAAGGCAGCAGCATATGACAAACGATGCTTTTTTTGTAAACTGTGTAGAGCTGGAGGTCAAGCACACTATTAATAATTCTCTGACTTTTTAAAAGCTGTATTTCCTCCATTTGTTGGCAACATGATTTGAAAGGTCTGTACAAGCCACTTAAAACAGCAGCTGAACAGAGGCATTTCAGCATTGTCCAATATTGATTTTTGCCTCTAACTCGCCTCTTTGCTAAGACTGGTTTCAATATCCTGTGAAGTTTAAGTGAAGACATTTCCCATCTCAATAGCCATGCATTGTAATTTGATCTCCTAGACAAGCCCGTAGTATTTCCCTCAGCAACATGGCTTGGCTCAAAGGGCAAGACTAACACAAAACCTCCACCTTGGACCATTGCTGCCCACACTGAAGGAAGGCTGATTGGGAACGAATGGAGGTGGGCAGGAGCAGGGACCGCAATCGCCAGGCTGTTCACCGAGCTCAACCGTACAAAAAAAGTCCCCACATTACAGGGCTGTTAAAACACAGTATTTCTGCCTCCAGGGAAGTGATCTCAAGGAACAAGAAACTTTGGTAAATTCAAAGCACTAGTTAGTATGCTCCCACATAGCAGAAGTTTAAAGGAAAAAGACATTCAGGAAAATTTAGCAAATTCTTAACCAAAATAAAGGAAACAAAATACCGTATGTGAAATATGAAAATGTGAAAGGAAAATAACAATTGTAAACATGGATTTGGCTAACCATAACAGTGACTTAAAATTTAAGAAATTGCCCCACTGGGGAAATTAGAACATATAAATAATAATTTTCATTTCTTTTGGGGAGATGAGCAAGTGAGATCCTCATAGAAGATAAAAAAAGGTCATGACAAAGTGCTCTATATTTATACTAGAAAGAAGAAAAAAGACAAAGAAAGAACAGGTTTTCAGCTTCGTAGGGAGTGAGATGGGAGCACAATTGAAAATGACATTGAGAAGGCTGAAGGGCTTCAACCTTTCTTTACCTCATTAAAAAAATCTAAAAGTATTCAGACTATCCATAGACTTCGTAACTTAGGCTGGTAGAGAGCAGAAGAAGAGGCTGCATAGATACATAATATATCTGCAAATCATGTGAGCCTTATAAAATTCACCCCAGAGTGCTCAGAGGATTGAGTAGCAATTTCACAGCCATGAGCAATCATCTTTGAGGACTGATGGAGGGCGAAAGTTCCAGAAGACTGGAAAATGACCTCAAGAGCTCTTCCAGCCATGGTTACCATTCCTGTAAGGAGGGAAAAACAAAGGTAAGACCATGATCTATTGATTCCTTCTTTAGGAAGCCACAGTGGCAAACAACTACTTGGTATTGCCCCTATAGGTAGAGCATAAAGTTTTGAGAACACAAGGTCAGTCTGGAGCAAATCAAAGGTCCATCTGTCACAAAATAAGCTCAGATAGTAGCCTGCAGCACTTACAGCTTTATGTAAAACCAAGGGAAGGGCAAGCATACACCAGCATATTCTCTCAGCTCTCAGCAATCAGAAGCTTAGGGACTTACAGAGCTAGACTTGGCATCCTTCTGTTAATAGCCCTTCGTGACCTTTAATAGCCCTCAACAATTACTAATCAAGAGATCTTGAAAGTGCTGTCTTTACTACATGAAATCAGAATGCATAGAAACTGACACCAGTCACAGACTTTCTACTGCTCTGCCTTTCAGTGAATATAGTTTTGTTCCCAGCCTGGATATATTGTTTTCACATATACATTCATTTCATTTCTCAAGTTAATCCTTGAGAAAAGCAATACTAAAATGTCAGGATAGCTACTTGGCATTATTTACATTCAAGCACAGTTACTCTGGGTAGTTTGTCATAAGCCGCTTCATGTTAGAGTTCAACCAAATTTATTTTAAGCTATAAAGAGACAAGACAATCTCATGTAGATGGATACACTGCAGTTAGAGAATAGTGATTAAAGAACTTTATTTACATTTCTAGCTGATCAACATCTTTTAGACCCTTCTAATGGGAAGAATTGATTTTCCTCTGCAAAAGGGACTTAATCAATTTTGCTTCTGGAAATGTTTTATTCAACAATAACTAAATTTCCCTGCATATGCATCTGTCAAAACAGAAACAATATTGGAAAAGAGAAGCTTTTTGTGCTGATATAAAGATATCTGTTTTATTCTTTCAACAGAAGCCTATTGATTTTTTAATGCCTTAAAAAACCCAAATACAGATCCCTTAAATGTGCAAAACCTTACCCAAATACTACCAAATATTAGCAAATTTTGTATGGGTTGACTTTTCTAGATTTTTTTAAAGATTATTTTGTACTTTAAATTAAATGTAAATGTCATCCCCCAGAAGAAAAAAAATATTGCAATCCTTTTCAGATTAATTTATTCTAGTGGTTCTGTACTGATTTAGCCTTTTCTGCAGTGCTGGACTGGTACTTAAGAAGCCTTGGTTCTCCAGCTCTCCAGGTGGCTCTCTGGGCAGAGGAGGTGTCTCACTTCATCTGTGAAATGGAGCACTATATGTCCTGTACAGAGCTTTGGTATCTGTATGCAGGAGACTTTTTGAGAACATTCTGTTTCATGCTGCTCAGCATCTCATTTCTCGACGCAGATGGAAGAACTTTCAGTGGTCTGTGGGTTACACGCTGGGTGCAGGTGAAAAAAACCCACACTTGTTAGGTTGTAATGCTCTCATTCACAACAATGGCCAAATGCCCGTGGGGTGCAGCTCAGTTAATGGCAACAGCTCAGTATTTTTTACCATACGTAACAGTGGGCCAATCTACACATAAATAAGCAGAGAACTCTTTACAAGTTTCTAATACAGCAAGTCTGCAGAAATATTTTAACGATGAATTTTTATTGAAAATCTAATTAAAACGTGAATTATTCACCTCAGTTTCTACCATGGGCACTGCATTTACGTTTACACAAACAAATATTAAGCAGGTTCATTTCAAATAAGAGGTTCTTGTCCTGTTTGGTTTTATGCAGATTTATAACATCCACAATTTAATTTAAACTTATAAGAAAATCAGAGAAGTCTCACCTCCTTGCAGTTTACAGGCTTCTTGACCTTGCCAGGACTCATAAACAAAGGGAAAAAAGCCCCCGTGAATATAGTACATGACACTGAATCCTTCAAAATTTAAAATGGTAAGATTAAGAAGAAATCTGTAAAAAGGGTAAAAATGAATTTATGTGTTTGCTTTCAGTTAGAAAGCCTCCCAGTTCTTTAAGCTGATGGATTGTCATCTCTATAAACACATCTACTCTCTTAACCTCTTGCTAACCATCAGCTGCACACCATAGTCCGCACTTGGCATTAGTGCAGTCAGTGCAGCCAATCTCACCATTTCTGGGACACCTTTATTACTGCTGTAGCAGTAACAGCCTGAAACCTGACTTGCGAACCGGGGCCCTGCTGTACTCTGTTCCGTGGTAACAGGTAACACGAGCAGACAGCCCCTGCTCCAGCCCGGATCCACACCCACCACAGCGCTCCCACCCACATGGTGATTCACACGACAGGGGCAGGGAAAGGTCTGATTCTGTCACAGCAGAATGAAAAGTGACCTTACGAGGCATAACCTGTGTGGCATACCTTCGAATCGTGTTTGGGAGGGAGTACGGGTTGTCAGAGGTGCTTAAGGTGCTTAACTGACATACACTGGAGATCTGAGAGCAACAAAAAACGCCAGGAGAAAACTGTGGTTCCCTGGAGGTCCTGCTTAGCTGCTGGCACCAGTCGCCGCTGGCCCTGCACCAGCACCCTCCCACTGCTGCCCACTCTGACACAGCTCTTCTGGAGGGAGAGGTGAAGCTGACACTGAGGTGGCAATGCCCAGCCCACAGATCTCCAGGAACATAGCTCCTGCATCTCCCTGCATCGCCCATCACCTCCAGTGCTTTCTGGGAACTGCATGCCCACCCACTATCATCACGGCTGGCGCTGGGCTCGGCACTCTCTGCCCCACTGCCCTGGCCACGGCCAAGCCGGGCCAAGGTGAGGATGTGATACTGAAGTGGTCATGCATGTGGTGATGGCGAGCAGGGGCTCAACACCCACCTCCTGAGGACACAGCACCTCCCCAGCTGCCTGCTCCCACAGCCATGGCTGCTCCCACCCACTTTTTCTCTGTTTTGTTCTGGTTGTGTGGAGTTGGGTGGGACACAAGTGAAGCAGGGTTTGAAACTGCATTGCTTGGCACTTCTGTCTGGGAAGGGCCAGCAGCAGGGACATGATGGAGGGGTGAGCTGGTGATGGGCTTGGTGTGCCGGCACAGCTCAATCCAGCACCGCCTCTGCCAATTGGCCCTGCTGCCTACACCGGCTCCACGCCGCTGAGGACTGGAGACTGCACCCACGGCACGGAGGGCAAGAGCCAACCACTGGAAGCAGCCAGCAGCAAAGAGGCCCACAACGACACTGCTCAGCTTCATAGACTTTTATTTTTGACTCTGTACAGAACGCAGCTGCGATTGTAATAAGGCATCAAACGCACTATTGAACAGCTCATGATGGACTGTGATGTTCCACCTTGTTGTGGGTCAGAGTTTTACAAGATTAAACCAGTTGCTTTCTTAGTCAGTAAAATCTATACTCGTTGCAGACAGATTTTTAAAAGAATTACAAAGACTAAAAAATTGTAAACACATAAAACCCCAGCAATAACCCAGTGTAGCTTCCTAGGAGAGTCTCAGGCATTTCTGCCACGGGGCCGGTTCAGGCTGGCAGGAGCAGAGGAGGCTGGTGGGAGACACGCTGGGCACCGGCAGCGTGGGGGGCTGGGACCGTGCGGTGCCAGCCTCCATTCCGATGAGCATCCCCAGCAGATGCCATGCAGCTCCCAATGTCCAGCCTCAGCCACAGCATCTGACCGAGAAAAAGGAACTGAGAACACGGGTCACCAGGGAGCCGTTTGAGCAGCCGGGAGCCAGACACTGGCAGCTGTCGCCTCGCTGCAGGGAAGCCTCCCTTCCCGCAGTTCAGGGAAGCATGGACACCTCCAGTGGGAAGGTGGAGGCCAGGGCTGGGCTGGGCCCAGCCAGCAGACGTGTCATGAGGTAGAAATTGGGAAAATGTCATATTTGGCAGCTGGGGCTGGTCAGAAATAAACTGACTAAGGGCACAAATCCTGTTCTGTTTCCAGGGTACGCAGAAATCCACACTCAGAATCCTGATATGTTTACAGGGCACCTAAAACCCACTCAGTATACGTCAAAATTTAGTTCCCCAAAAAAGGAGAAAGCTCTCCAATGATTCAAGTGACAACTTTAGCCCAGGCAATGAAAAAACCACCAACAATTCTTCTCCCATTTGTACCTTTAAAGCATTTAGATTTCAAGCAGGGGAAGTCAAGTTGCAAGGGTGCATGAGGGGGCAATCAATGTCCCTTGGCCTCGCCCTTTGGTACCGTCTCGTGTGAGGTGAATGGTGTGAAGGCCTGTCCACTGGGCTCATACATTCATTTCCACCATCAGCCACCAGAAAGCAAGTGCTTTGGTTTCTGTCTGTGTTTGGTTTCACAGCACAAGAACCTGAGAGTCCAGAGGTTTTATCTCGCACCACCAACTCACATCATGCTGTAATTTCTAAAGGTGTTCAGAGAAATGTCCTGAGCGTTTTTATCTGCTAAATTCCTGTGCTCTGAAGGCCTTCCTTCACCTCTTTCATAGCACATGCTTACACCAAAATAAAGAAACTCTGTTAGTCCTGTTGTTTAAATTTTATTACTCCTCACACTTCTGCAGTGTACATTTAGATTATTAGGCTGACTAATGTTTCCTTAAAGTGCTCAGGGAAAATTTCAGGGTTCATTAAAGTATTGCAGGTTCATGATCTGTGACAGGCATTTTACAAAGTGTCAGAAAACTTCTCACTTGACAATAACATACTGACAGTCGGGGAAGCGTTCCTTTTTCTAGTGCTAATAATCAGCATTAAGGCATGTCATGATTCCTACAAGAAATCCGTGATCCGTACAGCTTAAGCTGTCATCTTTCTGCAATAATGGAATGTACTTCAATTTCATGCATATGTATAATTAAAAAATAAAAATAATAGCTCTCAAAACCACCAGCCTTAGTTTTAGAGCTTCTGACATGTAGGTGAGAACATGGGGCCCAGGCAGGTGAAAGGGTTTTCATCCCCTGAGATATCCGTCGCCCGCCCCACACCATCTTGCTGACCCCAGCTCAGCAACATTTGCCTTCTTGCTTGGCATGGCTTTCCCTGGAGCTGTGGAAGCCACGGCCAGCCCTCTCCCATCCTCAGGGCACGATGAGAGGAAGCGCTGTTCTCACCTCCCCACTTTGAGCAAAGTGTCAAGCTCTGCAGGCAGTGTCCACACACCCCACCAGCCAGCCAAGGCCAGCAAAGGAGGAACCTTCCTGCTCTCCATCCAGATTCTCAGGCTAGTTCCTTCCTCACTTATACTGATCACAACAGGCGGAAGGTGGCTTCCAGATATAAGAAGACATTTCATGTATTTACCCTAGAGATTCAATCATGAATCCCTGAAGACACAGCCAGAAGGATGTAAGCTCTTCAAAGACGACTGTGGAGATGCTGGTCACTGCCAAGTAATTGCCTGTGAACACACTGTGTATCATGACATAAACTGGGAGAATCATTTACTGGGCAGCAGCACCCTCTAATAAGGCAGCTCATTTAATTACACAGTGACACTGACCTAAAGCTGCAGTTGGAACAGAGAACACGTGAAGCAGGATCTCTTTTGTGGGGCCAGTGTTAAAGCCCAGCTACCACACTATGGAATTTACTGACCAAAGGCATGAATCTGGAGCAGGGCTGCTCCTTGGGCCCTTGGTCACAGGCACCCGTGCCAGCACCTGCAGCCAGCAAGCACAAGGGACTGAACTAGTTGAGTAAGACTTCGGTGCTGCGCTTATCTCCTGACAAAAGCAGCCAGAGAAGGGGAATGAAGAACCAAGTGGCCAAATAGCGTTCAGTCTCTCAGTGAGGAACCCACATTTCTGCCTCGACTTGTTATTCTGAACTTTGTGCTGCCACATATTACTGCGTAAAGGGAGTATAAAGGAGATCTCCTCACCCCTTCCCAAGAGAACTCTTCTCCTGTGTGTCACAGTGGGAAAAAAAAATCATTTTAAAAATAATTCCTATTCCTGATATTTTAGAGTTAACTCACAACTGAGAAGGCTGTCATACTGAAGCACATGTTTCTTCTGCAGTCAGAGACTGCACAGCCAGAGCTCTTCACCCATGTCTGTCTTTGCCAGGAACACATACATATATAACATACATATACATAATGATAAGACACACATATATGTGTGTATATATATATGTGTGTGTGTGCGTGTGTATTAACCATTGCTCAGTAAGAACTGACAGCGGTGCACTGAACAATTTTTCTTGGTTTTCCCAGCACTGCAAGAACACATCAGTGTTCCCCCAGAAACTGACTGGTAATAAAGGAAATAGCATCAGCGGTACAGGTTTTTGGCTACAGTGCCACAGAACTGAGATTAATAGCAACATGTACCCTTGATCATTCCCTATGTTAAGTGAGTCTCATGTCAGCCAGTAAACTGCCTGATATTTAACCTCTGTATTTCCTGATGATTTATTCTTTACAAATAAATTGGGTTTTATTGAACGAGTCTCAGAGAGCTCCTTCTTGACCTTTCCTTGCTGGTTATGAGACGGTTGACAGCCTAGTGACATAAAACTGAAGTTTCAAAAAGGACTAATAAGATGCAGACAGCCCCAGCATAAGCAAAGCCCTGCAGCTGAGCTTGAATTTCTTCTGGCATGTGTACTGAAGGAGAAGTGTCCAGTCTCAGCAACCTCATGCTTTTTCAGTCTTTGGGTCTTTTGAGACTCCAAACAAGAGGTCTGTTAATTCATGTTATGGCAGTTTCATACAAAGACATCTGTCCAGCAGGAACTAAACTTCTTTTATATGGGTCACTATAGCTATCAGAAGTTAATGACTATCAATCATTGCTAATCTGAACTGAAATGGAGCCACTGACCTCAAGCTGAAAGAGCCTTTTGTCTCCTACCAGTACCATGAGCCATATGGTTTCCTGCCCTTTGCCTCTTATTTTATACTTTAAATAATCATCACTAATTGTACAATTGTTTGAAAATATGGGAGGTTTGTGGCCAGTCATGATCAAGTGGTGTTCTTTCTTCCCATAGCTGTCACTTAATTGAAGAGAAGGGATCTGCTTAAAATTAAAGAATAAAAAAGCATCTCCTAATGAAATATTAGCCCTGATATTTGATTATTGGTCCTGCTTCTTAACAGTCTGTCAAGTAGTTTGTTAATAATCCTGCAGCCTTCAAAAATTAACAACTTCCAAAGCATCAAGGTCATTCTTGTTCTATCTGGGAGTAATAAGAAAATTATATAGGCAAGACACCGGTGGAATGTTTTATATTACGATAAACAAGTATCTGAGGAACCTACTTATCACAAATCTCTTTTTATTCAGTGGTTTTCATTATTTTATATCATTTGCATTTCATCTGGTAGAGTTCCCCTTTACAACAAGTACTCATATATTGCAAACATTTGATTATAGAGCTTAAGATAACACCATTCTTGTCAAATAAACTGCATCATCCGCTATCTTTAGCTGCATCTGCTTTCTTTAATGAAACATATTTTCCTGCAGAAATGCTGCCTTAAAAATCATGACCACACTAATTATCTATGGCAAGCACATCTTCCTCAACTAACGACAGCTCGAGCATATTATCATTTGCTCCAGACTTCATTCTAAAATTGAAAGATCCATACAGCTTTGCAGACTCCTTGGAGGATGCAAACCTGCTCCTCCGGTACAGCTCCCCTTTCCACATGGACATCATCAGCAGGCTGGAGAGCACCACGCCCCCCAGGGTTAAGAGACACAGCCCAGCGATAACACAGCGGTCCAAGTGAGCACCGATCCGTGCGCTCTCGTTCTCCAGCCTCTCCATCTCCCGGGCAGCCACAGTGTTGGGATCCACAGTCACATCTCTGGGTACCACGTAGGAAATTATCACCAGCAAAATGCCACTAACCAGGAACAAAATGGCACTAATGAACCCATAGTCAATGGATTTCCCGGCTGCTGCCTCTGAGGCAGCATCATCCTCCTCAGAGACCAAGGAAGGAGAATCATGCACCCATTCAGGTGGCAGCTCCCTGCACGAATGCTGCTGCAGAGGGGCATCCTGGCCACCTGTAGGAGTGGGGGGACTTCTTGCGTGCTCCAGATTTACATTTTCATCCACATAGGTGAACGACGTCTCGAGTTCCTGGGCACAGCAGCAGGCTTTCCTCTTCCCTCCATCCTCTTCCCTGGGCAAGCGCTCAGCTGGGTGGCAGGGCTGGGAGGTACTGGAGGGTGCGGGGCGCTCCTGGGGCGAGGTGCCCAGGGAGGAGGGCTGGGGTGCCAGGGGGGGCTCAGCCACAAGGCCCCTCTGCAAGGGCTTGCAGTGCCGTTCACAGTGCAGGGCTGCCACGGGAGCGGCTGCTCTGGGGTCCACCTCACCCCCCTCACGCTGCTGCTGCTCGTAGGGATGGGAGGGCAGGCTCCAGCCGGTAGCGGTGCCCAGGGGCACCTGTCTGCTCTCCTCCGCCAGGTAGAGAAGCTCCATGCAAGCCATCGACCTCGTCCCCACGAGCCTCACCTCCTGGGCTACGGCATCCTCCAGCAAATGCTGCTCCTGACCTGCAGAAGCGGCTTCACAGTACTGGTGCTGCTGTATCCCAGAAATCTTCTACTTTTTCACCAACGTTTTGTTAGGGACATGGCTTGTGTCAGCTGTTAAATGATTAAACAAATCCTCTCTGACATTCATTTCTTTTCAGTCTGCAAATGAAATAGCAGAGGGGGAAAAAAACAACAACAACAAAACCGAACCCGACAACCTCACAATGATACATTAATAAACCAAAGGGAAGATAACGCAAATGTAATACATCAGCCATCCTCTCAACTGTTCGAGGGGAGACGGCAAACACGATTGTTTTAACCACGCATTTAAAACGGCAATCCTCTTGCAGATGCAAAATCTATTAGGGAATCTAATCAACCTTTGACACCACTATCCAATTAAGGCAGTAAGTATCCACAGAGCACAGGATAACCAGAAAAACAGTAAAGTGTCAGAGAAAACATACGTCTGTTCTTTTAGAGGCACGTAACTCCCATCCCCCCCTTCCAAATAAAGAATTTTACACTCAGATTCACAGACTAATTAGAAAGAAACACGCAAATCCCATGTAGCTCAATAATCCAGGATCTGTATTCTCCAGTGGAAATCTGATAATCCTATGGGAAAAGCAGTGCTTTCCTATATAAGATCTACCATTCATCTAAGAGCTTTTGGAATGAAATTATGCCTCAAAGACTGATGACTCAAAGACGGATATTACTTCTCATCTGCAATTAATTCGTTATTACCCCTTTCGCCTGGGCCCCATCCCCCTCGAGGCCGCCCGGTGTCACTGGGCGAAGCCTGCAGCCCGACAAATGTGTTGCATGCGTAGGAAACACATGTGCGCCTATAGCACATACGTGATCGCTCACAGCCGCTGCTCACTCACGCTCTTCTCGGGACCTCAGCGAGAACCGGCGGCGCTGGGAAAAGCGATTCCCGCCGGCGCCGGCAGTAGCTGGATCCACCCGCCACCGAGTGACCCGAGCGATACCGAGGTGAGCGGCGCGCAGACACGCACAGGCACACACGCATCCCCGGCAGGCAGGAGCACGCCGCCTCCTCCTGCTGCTGCTCCTCCTCCCCCTGCTCCTCCTCCTGCCCGCGGGGCTCTCACCTGCCCGGCGCGGCGCCGGCTCCCGCACGCACGCACGCACACACGGCCACACTCGCCTACCTCCCGCCCGCCTCCGCCACTCGGCCGCGCCCCGCCCGCGCTGCTCCCAGCGACCCGGGGCT